>QTSX02000920.1:0-145408 GCA_014839935.2 Entomophthora muscae | reverse complement strand
GTGTTCTGAGGCGCGGCACAGATACACAACTGGGAATCCTAACCTTAGGATTGGATTCGTACTAAGTCTCAGTTAGATGACAGGGAAGGCAATTGTGTTTACCTTGCGGCCCTGGATGAATAATCTCTACTAGGCGTGGCTGGAGAGAGGCGCGGAAGTACAGAAGACACAAAGACAAAAATGTGAATAGAACTTAATTTTATTGGTAAAATAGGAAATGTATTATATAGTGGTTAGGAATACCACAAAACACTACCAGGACTGTAGGATCACTTGCCACAAGCATGAGTGGGGTGAGTTAGTTACACAGAGTCAAAACCAAGCAATCATATTTCCTGATGCAGAAACCAGTTCATTTTGAGAGTCAAAAGCAAAAGCAAGAGATTTGTCTTCAAAATAGTCCACCAAAGGCAAAATTGAAACATGGTGAATACCGTTATTCACGACACCGGCTGTGCAAGCTAATTGACTACCCTTCTTCCTGGGAAAGTGAGACAGAAGAGGTTTGACTTGCCCTGTCCAAATTGTCTGAAGACACCCTCATATGCAACAACCAACTCTTCAAGAAGGTACAGGGTCAATACCTGCCATACATGTGCCTCTGTCTTTGCCTCTCTTTGGTGTTGCAAGCCCCTAAAGAGACTGGCCACAGAGGCATTGCCAAGACCTTTTTCTGGCTTCAGAAGAATTTATCTGGGAGAATCTTTGCCTGTTGATCCCAGATGTCATAGCTAGTTGCCATGACTGCTAACTTCAGAGGCCCTGAGCTGCTTCTCACGAGTTCAAATTGGTTCTCCCTCAACACACTTTTCATATGGTTAGCATTGATGCTGTAGGCCCTCTCCCCCGCTCATGTTCAAGATGCTGCTTTATCCTGATTGCTGTTGACCACTTCAGCAAGTGGGTAGAAGCTCGCGCTACTAAAGACAACACTGCTAAGACTACTGCTGCCTTCCTGCTGCAGGATGTTTTCTACTGCCATGGCTGCCCTCAAGTGCTGTTGTCAGACAACAGAACCAACTTAAATGCCAAACTTGTAACCTCTGTTGTTGAAGCTCTAGGAACTCACCAGTCTTTCTCTGCCCCCTATAACCCTTCCACTAATGGGGCAGTTGAGCGTGCCAACTCAACACTGGTTTCTATCATGAGAAAATTCACCTATTCTGACGCTGTCAATTGGGATCTATACTTACCTGCTGCACTCTTTGCCTATTGTCTGAGTAGGCATCAGATTATAGGGTACTCCCCCTTTGCCATGTTGTGTGGGCGTGAAGCCACCACTCTATTGCTCTTGGGTTTTTCCCTACTCTCTTCTGATAAGGCCATGAACCCTGACAACCACATCAAAGACTTAATCAACTGCATCATTGATATACAGGCCACTGCCTACACTTCTGCTTATAAGACTAAGATACTCAAACTCTCTCCTGACAACGCTGGGCGCTCCCCCTTGCCTGAGTTTGATGTGGGTGACCATGTCCTGTACTACCAACACTGTGTGGGTGGGAACGCGCATAAGCTGGACTCCCTGTGGATTGGTCCTTTAGAGGTGACTTTCAAACAAGGATCTGAGTACACTATAAAGCTCCTCTCTAGTAGTCGCCCTTTTGCTCACATACACGCCAAGTTCCTCTGCAAGTATCACTCCCCTAAGGCCAATATAGAGGGGGGCAATGTTGTGAATAACATCATTCACCATGTTTTAATTTTGCCTTTGGTGGGCCATTTCAAAGACGAATATCTTACTTTCGCTTTTAACTCTCGAAATGAACTGATTTCTGCATCAGGAAATATAATTGTTTGGTTTCCTGACTCTGCGTAACTTACTTGCCCCATTCATACTTGTGGTAAGTGATCTTACCGTCCTGTTAGTGTTTTGTGTTATTTCTAACCACTATATAATCCATTTCCTATTTTACTAATAAAATTAAGTTCTATCCACATTTTTGTCTTTGTGTCTTCTGTACTTCTGTGCCTCTCTCTAGCCACGCCTAGTAGAGATTATTCATCCAGGGCCGCAAGGTAAACGCAATTGCCTTCCCTGTCATCTAACCAAGACTTAGTACAAATCCAATCCTAAGGTTAGGATTCCCTGTTGTGTATCTGTGCTGCGCCTCAGAACATGACACTGTGCATGATGGGCAAACAGGGCCATGCTTGAGGATGCAGGAGAAAGAACATACTCCTGGGTGTGGCTTGTGGAGGGGCCTGTGGGTTGGGAGTGGCCATAGACAGAGGCTTTACTGTTAAGAGACCCAGTGTAGCCCTGCATAATTTTGTCAAGGCCAGGGAACAGCTTGTTGACTTGGTTGTTATTGAAAGAAGACATAATAAATTTTTATTAAAAAACTTTAAACTCAAAAAGGAATGTTTATATTTTAGTCAATTTTATTGTTAAGTATGTTAGTTTTGTGAATAGTAGGATCTAAATTTTTAGCCATCCTAAATTGGAATAGGGTGATTTTTGAGAATTCCTATGATTCCTAAAAGAATCAGCACAAACTCCACTCTAGATTTTTTGGCATCCTTTTTGAGACACCCATAAATTATATTTATTTCAAATTCCTTGCAATTATGATTTGAAACTTGGTTCTTTAATTTGACAATCCCACAATTTCAGATTTGTTAAGTTTCACATGATGTCTATGATTTGTTTGACATACAGGAAATCTCAAATTGTACATTAGAATCTCTCATTTCTGATTCATGTATCCCGCATTTGTTTGTTGGGTTTTGTCTTTTGTTAGTTGAGTTATCTGATAAAGAGATTCAAAATTTGCCAATTTAAACAAATCAAAAAAAGTCAAAATAAATGGTTAATTTTATTTAATATTTTACTTTTCACTCAGCTGAGTTGCCCGCAAAAGTGATTTGAAATTTGGACCAAGGATTTGACAATCCTGCATTTTTATGTTCAGGTTCTGAATTCACAGTACAACTTTTTTAAAAGTAACTACTAGACCTATTTTTAAAATCTAAATTTCATCATAATTTTTACTTTCACTTGATAAGACTCCTATAGATGAGGATTGAGTAGTTTTCAAAGCTATGACACTAAGCAAAAACAACTCATCTGTAAACAAAATAGAATTATTCCTGAATCTATTTGAATCATTATAAATCCATTGGTTTTTAATTTTTTGCATACGAGTTTACTTTGATTAAAGATACAACTTTTTTGCTTACAGATGAAGTTTTTCTCTTAGTGCCATATCTTTGAAAACTACTGCATTGTTTATAAATTAATCAGAGAATTATAATATTGATTTAGAGGGTTTTTGATCTGGGCACTCCATTACTCCACCTTTTAAATCACTAGGTGATCAGATAAAAATAGTCTCTAGTAACTCCTTTTAATTTTCTAATTAAAAATCATTAAAAATAATCAAAATGATTGAATTGTGATTCTGTGCCTGTATTATAGATTTTAACTTATTTTGTTGATTATGGTATGTTTATAAAGCTTTTATGAACAATTATGCAGTGATAAATTATTGTTATGTGTCTTTATAAAGTTAAATTATTATGTCTTAATTATTAATTTGAAGAGACTTCTGCACTTTCAATTTTTTTGTCTCCTTTGTTCAAGAAAGTGAATCATATCTATTTTAACAGCTGTGTTAAATTAACATTATCTTAAATTGAATTGATTTGGGTAGTTACAACTTTTTGCTTTTGGCTACTAATGAAAAATTAAAAAATCCAACCTTTAGAAAAATGTTAAATTTTTTTGCCAAAATATTTATTGAAAAAAGTGCAGATACTGAAAAATCAATTGATTTGGAGATTTCAGCCTCTGCATTTTGATTTTTAGCACTTGCTTGGAAGGATTCAAGAAGACCATATAAAAATGAACATTGTGAATGAGTTGTTCACTTTTGACAGTCTGCTGGCAAGTACACGCTTATCTAGTTTGTATCACTCTGAGCAGCAGGCACATGCTTTAATTTTTCAAGTACAATCTTCATGGTTGGTTTGAAGAGAGCATCTGCATTTCCAAAAAAAATTAATTTTAAAATGGTTAATTTGTACAGTAGTTTTAAAAGCTATGGCAACAACCAAAAATACTTCAGATTTAAACAAAATGATTTCAGATTTAAGCAAAATCCAACTTTCAGGTAATAATATACACTCTGTTAACAGGGTTTATTGGTGTTAATGGGCAAAATGAGTCAACACAGCAACAAAGGGCTCAAGCGCAAAGCAGAACTATTCAAAATACAATCCAAAATACATTGATTCACAAACAAAATGATGTGAGTTGATTTTTGGTGTACATATGTTTACTATGTGAATTGGTGACAAAATACACCCAAGCGCGGTGTGTCAAAACTCAATCCAAAAACAAAACACAATAGTAACTCACTACGTAAACAAAATCACTCACTCAGTGTGTGCAATGGATTGTAATCATGAATGATACCAAGGTATCTAAAATAAGACATAAGATCTGAGACATAGATTTTAAAGATATTTTGTTGGGTGTTTGACTTTGGCAGTAAAATCTAGGAAAATGGGTGGTTTTTTTGAGTATTCTAAAATGGGTGTTGTAAAATCAGAAACAACTAATTAAGAAATAAAAAATCTATAATTGGGATATTGAGTGGGAAAAATATTAATTGAATATCCATATTCAGATAAAAGCAAAAATTAAAATTAGGGAGTAGCTTAATTTAATTTTACTTAGTATTTTATTGAATTGTAAAATGGCAGGAACACAACAACAGAGTATCAATGCACCCATTGTGTGCCGCAGTTGTGGTTGCCCCCGTGGATCAAAGAATAGAGTTAGTGCAACCCAAGTGCCTACTCAAGGAGGAGACAGGAGAGGAGAGTTCCATAGTGATACTGCACTGACACAGCTGGTTCAAGGAGCACAAGCTGCTAGGGTGAGGAGCATAAACCCTTGGGTCCCAAAGCTTACCCAGAAGCCCACCAAGGTTACCACTATCAAATCAGTTAGAAACAAGGAGGTAGAACTTACTTCATATGTGTTTGACGTTGTGTACTGGCAAGAGTCAGTCCTATCAGCCATGCTGGAGAAGGTGAAGCCTGTAATTGATACTAGCTACAAGCCCTACGTCAGTGATGGCAATCTGGAAGAGGACAAGGAGCCTGAGTTCTTCAGAACTGATGAGGAGCAGTTAGTGTTGAAGAAAGTTGCTGCATTTTACACCAAGGTGCCCATGCCCTGTGTTGTGCCCAATGCCAACAAGTCAATCCCCACTGCTAAAAAGCCTGCTCAGAAGCGCATCCCTGACATTAAATGTATCATCCTGTTTAAGCAAATGCGTGAATTGGGCGATTACAAGGCAGTCACGGCCCTTGTTGGAGTGGATCCCAAGTACGCCTCCAAGACCTTCAACAAGTTCATTAACACAGGTTGAGTCCTTGCCCCAGAGAAATCCATGCACGTTTCCACCATGCTCACCAAGGAGCACAAATGGGCAATATGCCAGTGGATCACCCAGGACTACCATCTTGAACTGGAAAATATACAGGCAGTGGTCAAGTCCACTTTTGGAGTCAAGGCTTCCATTTCCTTTTACTACCATCTGCTGAAGAAGATACGCTTTTCCTGGGAAAAGCTTGGGGTATCTCCGTACAATTGGAATAGCCCAACCAACATTGAGACCCAGAAAAACTACACAGAGGCTACACTGCCTTCATAGCCAAGGGGACAGTCAAATTTTACTATATTGACAAATTAGCATTTGCCTCATCTATGCGCAACGCATATGTCTATGTCCCCAAAGGCTCAAATGACGGGATGGCTTGACATGCTGCAGCCCGCACCACAGCCTATTCAATGGTGGCTCTCCTTGGTCCAAAGGAGGTTGAGCTATACCAAATGATTTTGGGATCTCACAATAGCTGGACCTTCCTATCATTTCTCTGATTGGTCCAGGAGCACCTGAGGCACACAAGCCCTGGATTCACTAATTTCATTGTTGGACAACTTTGGTCTCCACCAAGTGGCTGACATTCTTGAGGAATTCCCAATGATTGACACCAGCATTGCTGTGGGCCCCCAGCAATTGGCCATAGCAAATTTGCGCCTTCTCTTCCTCCCAGCCTATTTGCCATTCCTAAATCCCATCAAGGAAGTGTCAAGGGTCTGGATGTACAAGCATTCTGCTACTACCAACCTACTTAACATCCATTCATTGCTCAATTTGGTCCCCTTTCAATATATTATTTGACATACCAAGAATGGTAACCAAGCAATATCATCTGACTGTCCAAATATCCAGTGGCTCAAACCTATCTTGCACATTACCAACCCTTAGGTAAATCTAACTAAATCCCTTCCACAGTCAAGTCTATAAAAGTCTAAAGTATTATACAATAAAATATACTTCTCTTCTTTCTTAATTCCATATTTGAAGCTTCCCCAAAAGGTGCTCCTTATCAGAAGACTTTGGGTGGCTCAAACAAGTTGTCAAGCAAGGAACCCTAACTGGGACCAAAGACCTGTTAATTTGCTGCAGGCTGGGATCAACACCCTCTCAGCTGAGACTGTGGCCAAATTCTATGGCCACACTGACTTGGTTATCCCTGCTTGACTTGCCAAACAGCCAATCAATTAAAGGCTTAGCTTGTCAGACTTTTTTATATTCTCTAATTTACTATTAAAGATTTATTAATTATCATTTTATATTTAGATGTTTCCAAGCCCGCAATCACATTCAGCAGGACAATCAATGAAGGGTAGTAATTTATTTATAATCATTTTTTTATTCTGTCATCTAAGGGTATCCAAACGCTTGATACTGGATTACGTGAATGCATTAATATCACTTTGGCAAATAAATATAAAAATCAAATTAAAAAAGTTAAATGTAATGTGATCAAATTAGAACTAGATTTTATTGACATATATTATTATGCTTTTATTAAGACCTTCTCTGTGATATATTTTTCAAAACTAGTTTGCTAAAATAAGAATTAGAAAATTTTATTATAATAAAAATAATATGAATTGTAATGAAATTTATTAAAAGATAGAATTTATTAAGAGCGCCTGTGGTGAGTTCTTCTGTATGTATCCACCCTGCAATGAAGGTGGTGCACAACCTCCACTGCCACACCGTGGACGGTGGATACACCCCGGTTAAACTACTTCCGCCTGCTGGTGAAAGGGAGTAGGGTCAGGTGCAAATGGAGGAGCAGCTTCTCTGGTGGGGCTGCAAACCTGTAGATACCAGCCAGGACCAGGGCGTCCTGGATGACGTGATCCACTGAGTCATACCTGGGGGGACCTTCTTTCTGTCCAGGGAGAGCCTGGCCTTGTCAATTCCTAGGAGGACCCCATCAAGATCCTCCATGCTGGCGCCCATTCCAAAGTAGAAGAGATAATTGAGGTAAACCACCAGATGAAGCCTTTGCTCAGCAAAGGCTTCTGTAAACTCACATAATTTATTGAAAGCTGCACTGATCTTCTTTTCATGCTTGGTCTTTTCAAAGGTCATCTCCATGGCTGCAGGGACCCCTGTCTTGTTGGCACTCCAGGCCAACCCAAAGTTGGCAAGGAGAATTTTTGCCTTCTTGACAGCTGTTGCATCTGCAACAGCCAATTTTCCCACTGCGCGCCCAAAGTTGTCCAGCAGGTAAGAAATTGTGTGCTCCAAGGGGTAGCAGAAGCAAGCAGCCGCATGGGCCCGGACCAACTCCAGTACATTCTTGAATGGGAGCATCACCAGGACGTCCCAAACAAGCTCAATGGAGTTTACACAGTAAACTTCACTGAGGGATACCAGGTCAATGCGGACCAATTGGGCATCCTTGTAGGCAGTAACTACCCACTCAGATGCCTCCTTGGCATGCGTAAGTTCAGCTAATGCTTCCCGCGACATTGGAAAGGACCCATGGACCCTGTCTTTGAGCTCCTGCAAGACAGGGGGACAGATAGAGTTGTTTTGCCACGTGAGTGGCGAAATTTGAATAGAAGGTGGGTGGGACAAAAGGAACCAGGACCCGGCGGAGTTCACCATCAATGTTATCTAAAAAAAGGTAAGTATTTTGAAGTTATTATTAGTTTTATTTTTTTAGATTACCTTTGCAGGTTTCCTCCTTGCCGGCGGCTTCAGCAGGCTTTGCTATTTTGGCACAAGTAATTGTGCTGGCAATTCAGTGTCCACAGTTTGTGCGCGCTTTGCGGGTTTGAGATATTCATACATCTCAGGGTTGTCAACCCAGATGGACAGCACAGAGAGGGAAAAGGACTTGAATTGAAGGCCTTCCACAACATGCTTCTGGAAATTTAAAAGCCGTTCAATTGTTGTTTTGGTGGTGTCTGGCATCTTGGCCATGAGTGCCTTGGCAGACACCTTTTCAATTTTGTCCCCTTCAAGGACGGCAGACTTAACTCTTGCTTTGACCTTGCAGTCAATCTCTTTAATTTCAGCAATTGCTGAGCTGAGATCCTTCAAAAGCTTCTCTTAATTCTCTTATTGATGTTTTACTAATCATTTCATATGTTTTTATAGCTTTTGCCCCAAAAAACTCTGTATTATTTTGATACTGTTGCCTCTTTGTTTATTTCTTTTTATTTTCCCATTTACTACATTATCCCATCTTTTTACCCATTGTGTATATTTTTAATGCTCAACTCAATATGTGTTGTTTGCTTTGTTTTGGCATTGTTTCCTTAATTGCCATATTATTTTTAGTACCCAAAAACAGCCCCTTGTGAAAATATTAACAACAATTTGGTGATCAGTTAAATTGTTGTTAATTTTTTCACAAGGGGCTGTGTTTGGGTACTAAAAATAGCTGTGTTCTGGATCTAGATACATGGCATAGTGAATATATGATTTTATAGAAATAAGCTGAACATAAAGAATAAAACCAACTATAAACAAAGAGAACATGAAAAATTGAAATTCAAAATAAAGATAATATAAATAGAAAATGTTTGGCAACAGGGGTTTATTGGGGTGGAGAAGAGTGATGTCTAGGAGGCAGATTAGCGCGGGAAGGAAAACATAGAGGCGGTGCTAGCCTGGGGGGTCTGGGATTGGGTGGTTTGGGCTTGTGGGTGAGGGATGTTGGCAGTGGGGGTGGAGGCAGGAGGATTTTGAGTGATGGCTGCCATATAACACTTGTTGTTTTCCTCATTGGTCATTGGATGGATAGCTGGTAAGTGGCAGTGGCCCAAGGTGGAAGGTGCTTGTCTTTCCGTGATTGGTTGTCCATGTTCACATGAAAGACAATTTGGGCAAACAAGTCAGCCACCATTTGACAGCCAAAGAGAAAATTGTGGTCAAGGACCCCAAGATAGAGGTCGTAGAAATCCTGAGGGTGGTGCTCCTGTAAAGTGGATCCCATGTTGAAGAAGACAACATCATCCAGATGGACGTCTGCATGGCTGGCAGGGTAGACTGAGGCCTGGTGCCCGTGTTGCTGGATAGCCTTGAGGGCAGTTGTGCTACCCTCCATTTGGTGGCTCAAGAAAACCTGATGCTTTTAATTTGAGTCATTCCAGGAGTTGAGTAATCCACCAAGGATGTGGCTGTACAAGTAGCCATCAATAAAATCTGGGTTTTTTCAATAGTAGACAAAACACTTGGCTGAAACAGCCAGAAATGCACTAATGAATGTCTTTTCTTGACCTTCTTCCTTCAATTCTTGGCAACAGCTTTTCCTTGCTCACAAAAAATGTCAAACACAATCAATAACTTGCAGTACAAGACAAACATGATGTCATCTGTTAGGCTAGTCAGGCATTGGACCAGGGTTGATTCAATGTCTAGATCATACAGGGAATCCTCAGTGCCATCCCATTGGTTGCCAGCAAAATTGGTAAGAACCCATATGGTAGCAACCTTTCTGTACATCCAGATCTGCACCATGCACTCAGAGACCCATATGCTATGGTGCATAAGCTTTTAGACCTGGGTTAGGGGAAGCTTGGGGTCCCGCTAGAGGAGGTCAAGCATGATTGGGTATGCCTTGGATATTTTGACTTGGGGGCCTTCTTGGGCTTCTTGGTTGTCCCAATCAGATTACCCTTATTCATTAGGTTATTGAATTCCCGCAATATTGCGGCTCAGGTGAATTGCAACTGGGTGGCAATCTGGTCCCATGACAGACCCTGTAGGTTTAGTGCCACAATTTCCTGGAGAATTTAGGCGGTGATGATTTGTTGTTTGGGGCGCTGGGCCACGGGAGCTGAAGCCTGATTGGATGTAGGGGGCAGGTTGGCTAGCGGCATGAAGTTGTTTCAAATCAAGGTTGCCATCCTGATTAGTTGGTTGACGGGCAGCTTGTGTGAGGGTGGGTACAGGAGCAGGGGCAGAGCTAGACGCTAAGTGACTCTCAAACAAGTCAAAGCCATATGGGTCAGTGATCAGGTACATTCAGCTTCCTTGTTACCTGCCTCAAAGGCTTAGTGTAAACAGGTGCCTCCATGTTCTGAGCCTTGACTCGATTGAAGCTGGCTTGGCTGCTGGCACCGTTGAAGATGTTTCTAGTAAAAAATTATTGTAAAAAACCTAGGATAAAATCACTAAAAGTAAATTTTTTAAAATTTAATGCTTTATTTTTATTGTAATATTGAGTCCATATTTGGAAGGTTCTCAAACCATTCCATAAAAATCTGAAGCCATGAAAATGAATAAAATGCCACTGTTGCTAAATTGTATAGTTGTTGATTGGCTATTAAACTGTTATTTTTCTATTTTAGGCTGCACACTACACATCTTGTGTGAGTTCATTTTGTTTTGTGCTTGTGGAATCTTGCTTCTAGATTGCTCTAACTTTGTTTCATTTTAGTCCTTCTGTTGGTACCTTGTATGAATCCTGATTGAATTATAATATATTCAGAATAGCATCCATTCATCTCACTTGGTGTGTCAGTTCATTTTGTTTGTGGTTTGAACTACACTGTGTGATGTTTGATATAATTTTGTATGAAAGCTAGTGAAATTTTGTTTTTTTTGTTTGACAATTCATTTATTAACTGAAATTTTATAAATTAATTGAATCTTGAATATTGCGCAACTTGAATTTTGTTTAAATTTGAAATCATTTTGTTTAAATCTGAAGTATTAGCAGTTGTTGCCATAGCTTTTAAAACTACTGTATCTCTATATCTAGAATAATTAATTTTAATTATATTTTTTACTAATTCTTATAAGTCTATAATATAATCAAACATCACATCATTATAATAAATAATAATTTTTGAGTCCCAATAAAAACAAAATAAATAAAAATATAAAACAAATTAAACCTGGAGCACCCATTTATCTGATTGGCGCGGAGGCAAGGGATTTGGGGAGGAAGGCTTCTGAGTGCTCATAAAAAGCCGTCATCACATTAGGTGGCATTGCAAATTGGCTGACCTCAAGAATGTTGAAGAGATTCCTGGTGTCCTGAGGGAGGCCTTTCTTCACCTTATTTTTGATCCACCCAAAGACCTCCTCAATTGGATTCAGAAATGAAGAATAGGGTGGAAGGAAGAGGAGTCTCATTGGGCAGTCAGCCAGGAGGTAGCTGGCCAAATACCTATTTTTATTGATGGACGGGAACTTGGACACAACCAGATCCACTTTCTGGAGCCCGGCATTATTCAACACAACAATGTTGGTTGTGCTCCGGTAATTAATCTGAAGGTACTCCTTGACGGCTTGGAGAAAATTGAGAAAAGTCCCGCTATTGTGGGAACCCTTGATCATTTGGTATTGGTTCAACCCATAAGGACCAAGAAGCACAACCATGGAATAAGTCTGGGAACAAACAGCTGCATGATGGGCTACACCAACCTTGGACCCCTTCTTGACCCACCCATGCCTAGACCTGAGTGAGTAGGAAAACAACAATTTGTTGAAATAGAAGAACTGTACATTGCCAGTCTCCTTAAGGGCCAGATAAGTCTTGGCATAAATAAGTAAAATCTTCAATTGTTTTCTTGCTGTTCCTATTGTACGGAGAAACTCCAAGGACCTTCTAAGAGAAGCCCAAATCAACCATTGTTTTGTAGACAAGGGTTTTGGAGACAGAAAACCCAAACACTGTGGCAAGCATTGATTGAACAGCAAGTGAGTCCAGGTGGCAATCCTTGGTAACTCACTGCTTGATTGCATTGATATGAACGGGAGAAAGAGTTTGGGCTGCTGCTTAGCCTTGGTGGATTTAGCAATTTGCCCGGTGTTGCCATACTTTTTGTTGATATTGCCAATGTATCTGGCCGTGGTACCTAATTGGGACGCAATATCCAAATCTGATACTCCCCTGTTCAAGAAGTTGAGGAGAGCTTCACACCATTATACATGAACTGATGCCAGCCCTTGACAGGTACTGCGGCATCCTGGCTGGCAGGCTTAACACAGGGGATGAGACCTTTGTGTAGAAGGTAGGATCACTCTTACTTGCGGTGGCACTGTCAATGGTGGCATACAATACAGGCTCAGATGGCTCTTCAGTGGTGGCCGATGGCTCATAGGATGTGTCAAAAACACAGGGGCAGGAAAAGGCAACTCTTGGATCAAGAGTGCAGGCTGGGTGACAACTGGGTACACAGTGGAGGTGTAAGTAACCTCTTTGTTCCTGGTGACCCTGGTGTAGGTGACTTTGGTGGCAGGCCTTGAGAGCAGCTTCTGTCTTGGATTCAGGCTGGTTGATCAGGCTTGGGATGCGTGAGGTGGTTGACTGGCAATGTCACCTTGGGAGGACTGTGTGTTGGCGTGACTCCCCTTGAATTGGGTTCTGGGTCTATTCTTAGATGCCCTTGTGGAGGCTCTTGTGGACAGGCTGCCCCGCGGGCTGGTGCAAGAGCAGGTTGAGAATGCAATTGTTGATCCATAAAAATTAAATTAAAATATATTTTAGATTAAATATGTATTTATTTTGATTTATTGGTTTAGTTGTGGGTAGTTGTTTTCTCTTGATTTAGCCTTGAATAGTAAAATAATTTCTATATCCGTGATTTGAAGTGTATAATCTTGTATATTTTCTGGGTTTGGATAATTTTAAAGATTAATCACCTTTCTTGTCTAAACATGGGTATTGAGATTGAATTTTTCATTTTGTTTTTTGTTGTGGTGGAGCTTCTTTATTTGGGTTGGTGTTTCTAATATACTTACTGTATATTAAATTTGGATTCCAGTTCCCGCAATTAATATTTGAGTTTACTAGTGGCATTCAAAAGTGATTTGAAATTTAGTTCTTGGATTTGACAATCCTGCAATTTCAAAAAAAACATAGTAAACTTAATGAATATGGATGATGGATTTGAACGCTTCAAATCTGATTCCAGTTAATTTATTTTGTCCATTGGAAATGTGCAGTTTGACTTGAAATTTGCAAAGAGTCTATGAGTTCCCAAGTTTTTAAAAAATTCAAATAAAAATATAAAAATCAATTTAAACAAAAAATGCCATCCTGTAAAAGTGATTCAAAATTTGGATCAAGGATTTGACAATCCCGCATTTTTACGTTCAGGTTCTGAATCTACAGTACCAATCACTGGTAGCCCCTATAAAGCAAATAAATAAAAATAAAATAAATAAAATAGTTCAAATGAACATGAATAATTTTGCAAAATTTGAAGAAAAAACCAAGGAACATTTACCACCTGTGGGATGCTTGCTGTGGATTAGGGACACATGAAATAGGAGCAAATATCAATTTCAAAAAGATGACTGAAATATGCAGGGATATTGATAAACTTTGATGAATATATTTATGAAAGTATTCAACAATTTCCCTTTTAAAACATGAATGAATATATAAAAATCTAATAAAAACTGACTTTTAAATAAGAACTGAATATCTTAAGACTGAAATTTTCAACAAAGTGTTCAAAGCATTATCAAATAAAGTTGGGGAAGGAGTCTCTTGTGAATACGTTTAAACCTTTATTTATTTTGTTTGCCAAGACATGGGGGGAGGATACAAGTCAGGCGCCCCCTGGAACCATATTTGAGTTCAGCCAAACATCCTAAATTAACAGATTGACTCAAATATATGTTTAAAATATGCATGTTTTCTGAAAAATATACCTCTCAAAGGATTCACATTGCAATATACCTAGGAATCCTGCTACATTACATATTGAAAACAAAAGTTAAAAATTTGGAGGATGTGCCAATACAGCTTGAAATATGCCAATTAGCACTAGAACGCCAGAAGAAACCGCAGGGGTATATGACAGTCAAGCACATCCTGTATGACTCCTTTGCATTGGCATTGTTGTATGGGTACTACATGCCTCCCAAAAAGAATCTGATGATTGATTTGCTTAACTGATTGCTTTTATAAAGCGTTCAGCAACCACTAGGGTGCAAAGCACCACCCCTCAAGCAATTGCATCCAGATTTGTCCACAACGTACAGAAGAGTACATGAATCCAATTAGACACATTAGCAGAAAACTTGATTTTGGGGTATAATTCCTCGGAATAAATGCATTCCCTTTGTAATTTGTATCTTCCTAATAAATTATCTTCCCTTGCAATTCAACTTTTATTATTATTTTAATTTCTTAATTTTGCCAGGATTTCTGGATATTGACTAATTAACAGTTTTAACTAAATAACACAGGCCAACAGTTAATTGCTCTTAGGAAGAGATCAACAATAATATGTGGGCCACGGGTTGTGGGATCAGTGATCAAATTATATCCTGGCATCAACATACTCATGCATTACAATTAATTAATGGTATATGCAATTACTGCTCATTAATTAATCTACTTCAACCACCACCTCAAACATGCTTCCCATAATAATTACTATTCTGAAACTTTAAATGAATCCTAGAACAAGAGGGCTGTCATATGAAACATCATCTGCATTACATCTAGAAGATCCAACATGGACTGGACCATCAGGCCAACCACTCTAAGATAAAAGGCTTTGAGCTTATTGTATTAGAGTAGCTCTGATTAAGTGAAACAATCATCTCCGTGAACTAGTAGCCATCACTGGCTAGCTAGCCCTGAAAGTGGCCCAGGTAGACAGAAAGGATACCAATCTGTGGAAGATGTCAATTTAGCCTTCCGTTAAAACCACCCTAGAAAGGCTGGGCCTCCTGTTGTGTCACCCTAATGCTACTTCAGTCTCTTTTAGTGTTGTAAGCTAACTCAGATAAAACGCGGGTAGGCAGGCCGCCTTAAAGCCAGTCCATTAGAATAAAAGACTGGTGATTTCTTAACAACTTGATAATTGATCCAAGTCTCATTTCCTCAACGTGATACTCTCTTAGGCTTTATTAGTGGAAAACAAAAGATCATACTGTCACCATACAGTATTAACCCCTATAGTAAAATATAGAGATAACAACTTATGAACCTATATCCAGAAGTAGGAAGAACCATCCCAAATACTTTGGGCCTTGGGCCCTGCAAGACTTTCTACTTCTGATGGCAACAAAATATTCCAGGCCAAAGGTTATGCCAAAGTCACAGGTTCTCTGTACTTTCCTAATGTTAGAAGACTTAGGATATCATCTGGCAGATGATAAAATACCATGGTCCGCAATTTCCTGAAAAATTTTAAATTTTAATATTTAAATTTTTATAGTTAAATTATAATATTTAAATCTTAATATTTAAATTATAATAGCAATATATCTAAATATATTATAAGACAGTAGTCATAGTAAGCAAACACGTTAAAATATAAAATATGATTTAAAAATGTGTTTATTTACTTGCTTGTCAGATACAGGTTCATATATTACATAGTTAAACAATGCAAACTGAATTTATCTGCATCAAGCAGCCCACTCCACTTATGTTCTAAACAAGTGATTGTTTAGAGCTTGAATTACCTTTCCCTTGTAATATGATTTGATAAGTATATTTCATATGTTTAACCTGCATAGAAAGTACTAATAAGTAAGAGATACATGAAAATCATTAGTTTTTGTGTCGTGTGGCTATAGTGGCACTAAATCAATAAGGTCAAATGATGACTTGCAAGGTCTGATTTGTGGCTTAAAAAAACCAAAGTACCAAAAAAATCACAATTATTTAAATAAAATTATTATATTTCTATCTTTTTAAATCTATTTATTTGTTAGCTCAACTGTTACTACAATATTTGGTACATTATAATAAAAATATGTGTCTCTATGTCTAGTATAATTAATTTTACTTAACTTTTGTATGTATTCTTATATGCCTATAATACAAATAAACATCATGTCATTATATACAAATAACAATTTTTGAGTCCTAATAAAAACAAATAAATAAAATCAAAACAAATAAATCCAGAGTGCCCATTTATCTGATTAGTTCAGAGCTGAGGGCTTTTGAAAGGAATGATTCTGAGTGCTCATAGAAAGCCGCCACCACATTGGGTGGCATTGCAAATTGGCTGATCTCAATAATGTTGAAGAGATCCTTGGTGTCCTGTGGAAGCCCCGCTGTGGTGCAGGGTGCCAATCCTCAGTATTACCATTTTAGGACTCTTTCTTTGTTTGGAAAAGTATAAGGGGAACTGCTGCCTTTTTTTGTATTTTACGTCAGAGAGTAACCCTCCAAATCACATAAGGGCATTTCCAATTAGAGACTAATCAACACACCTGCAGCAAGCCACAGATGTGTTGGAGAGTGACCCATTGGAGTGGTTTTTCTATTGGCGTTAGTGACCAATCAGAGCATCTGCAGCTAGCCGCAGATGCATCAATTGGTGACCCGTTGGAAGAGGTTTTACTTTTGGCAATTAACAATCCATTACTTGTGCCAACTATGTAAATTGGTATATTGACCTTCCGCCCCTCTTTTTGCCAAAGTGTGAACTCTAAAGAGAATAGTCTGAAACCCTATTCTACACTCAATTCCCCAAAGACAGCCCTACTATTGCTGTGACCACCTGACTCCAGGTCACATGTCTTAATGTTCACTTCTTGCCCAATCTAACCCATTTCTCTCCAAATATTCCCCAAAATTTTTCAGCTCTTCAAGAATAAGCTCAGTGCCTAAAAGTCTAGACTCTAGTGAGCATGACTCACCCTTTTTTCCCCTTCTCTCCCTCTAAGTATAAAAAGACCTCCAAGAGACCTCCAATAAACAGAATTATTTACCATACAAATATAACCAACAACTTTCAATTCTTAGATTACTTGCAGAGCCCACAAATAGAGGTTCTGTTGAGTAAAAAGATACTAGTCCTGTTGTGTTCTCAGTTGCTGCTCAGCTACACCCAACCTACCCTTAGACCCTTGAGCACCACACCTGCCTTAACTTTATTCTTGATCTAACCAAACACCTACTTGATTGGATTCAGAAATGGATAATAGGGCAGAAAGAAGAGGAGTCTCATTGGGCAGTCATCCAGGAAGTGGATGGATAAATGGCTATCTTTATCTATTAATGGGAGCTCTGATACAACCAAATTCACCTTGTGGTCCCAACATTATCCAACACAACAATTTTGATTGTGCCACTGTAATGATCTGGAGTTACTCCTTTAAAGCTTGAAGAAAATTGAGAAAAGTCCCGCTATTGTGGGAACCCTTGATCATTTGATATTGTTCCAACCCGCGAGGACCAAGAAGCACTACCATCATGTATGTCTGGGAATGGACAGCTGCACAATGTGCTACACCATCCTTGGACCCCTTCTCACCCAACCCATGCCTAGACCTGAGTGAGGAGGAAAAGGATGATTCATCAATGTAAAGAACTGGACATTCCAAGTCTCCTTTAGCACCAGATAAGTCTTGGCATAAATGTGTAAATCCTTAATCTTCTTCTCACTGTTTCTGTTGTGCAGAAAAACACCCAGTACCTTCCACAAGAAGTGTCATGAATGACATTTCAATACTTGTATTGAAAACCTGGGAATTGGAACCTGGGTCTCAGTAAAAGCCTTATGTTGACCAGAGTAGACAGGAGACCGCCCAACTGCCCTTTGGGTCAAACCCTGTTCCACCAGAGATAGCTGATCCCAACCAGGAGGACAGAAACCTGCCAACCTGTCAAGCGTCAATACTGGAGAATCAAAATCAACATTGGAGACCCTGGAATTGAACCCCAACCCTCTAAAGACTACTTTAGTCACACAAAGTGGACAGAAACCCGCCAATTTGTTAAATTTCAAACCCAAGTTGTTGAGTTACTCCAAGGCCTGCCAGTCTCCCAAGAACAATTCCCTGAATGGTCACCAGATTGCTGCCAACCTCACACCATCAAAGAACCATATCTATACAGAGGTTTTAGCTTGCCTTAAAGAGGTTAAAACAAAACCTACTTCTAACTCTGCCAATGACCACCAGCAACTGCCAGTCCTCTGTCCAGAATGGAAAGTACAATTAAACTGCTCAGGTGATGTGGTGAAAAGTAGTGGCGGAACAAAGCATCACCACTTCTGTTTACAAGAGCAGGCACAACCTGGATCTGCCACCCTCAAGACTCTAAGCCAAGATCCATGCCCTACCGGTGCCTTGCCTGCAAACCTGAACCCTGCAAAAATCAAAGAAGCAAAAACCCATGGTATAAAAGCCCTGGCAGTACAGTGATGACCACATTGTCATTTTTGATAATAAAGTTTTATGAATATTTGATTTGAACAAATCATACCTTATCTAGTCTTAGTGATCTTTCTTCTTAACCCCAGCCAAGTAGACCATCAGACAACCACCCTCTCTAGAGACCAACCTTCCCACCCTCCCCAGGCACTATACTGTCCCCCTGGACTTGTACATTTTACCAAATACTCACCCAATCCCGCCTACACATAGTAAAACTTGGAGACCATCTTTATTGCTGATCTCTTGACAAGGACTAGAGAAATTGAATACATAGGACATGAAGGAAAGTATTACAAGAGGCCGCCCAGATTGTTCAAAGACAAGTACAATTATCTGCCTGCCTACTTTGTTCCCATGACTCCGCCCTTAACCCTGCAACCCAACCACTCAATGGAAACCCCCACTGCAGCAGAGACTATGTCCACCCAAATGTTTGGAGTACTTTACATTAATTTGACAGGAATAGTAGATACTATGGTGCCCTACTCAGGGCCCTGGTATTTGCTTGGGCGATCTGTATCCTATATTATCAAGTTAACACCCATCCTATGGTGGGCGTTACCCTCTGGCCTGGCTGTACTCCGTCCTGAGTCAACTAATGCCTCTACCTATTCCTAGCTTCCCAACATTATAAAAATCTTTTACAAACATGGTAACCTGGGCCCCAATATATTGTTAACACTTGGGGCAACTTGTATGCTTTTTCTGTGATAACCACCTATTACACCTATAAGGTAATTTCCTTCCTGAAACTCTCATGGATGAAGAATTGACCCACCTAAGGATTGAAAGACCCCGCACTTGGGGAAGAACCCCAGAGCCCAGCCACGTCAAAAGTATAAAATGTGATAGTGAACCAGACCACAACCAAGGTGGACATGCCCCAGATAGGCAAACTCACATTAGAAGAAGCACACCAAGCCATGCCTGTCCTCAGTCTCTACTTCTAAGCCAACGCTATCTACCACAGTGCCACTGAGAAGGTCCTGGGGGTAGCTGCCATGCTGTCAGGAGACGCACTGGATTGGTTTGTAAAGGCCACCACTGAAGATGTCAAATTTTGCATTGATTACTCCTGATTTTAAAGTGAATATATGGCCACTGGAGACAAATAAAACACCAATACTATGCACTGAACTCTCTGTTAGAGATCTGACAATTAGAACCGCCCCATCCAAGCCTATGTGAATGAGTTCTTTAAACTGAAGACTTGCACTCAACTTGAGGATGAGTTTGCTGCCATTATCTTCAGAAAAGGAGTTAATTTAGCCATGAAAGACCTGTTGAAGCACCATCCGCCTACACTAAGCCTGGAGGAACTACTACCCCTATGCAAAGGCCTGAGTCTAAACCACAAAGGACAGAACTTGTACCCTGCCTGTTTTGGCAGAACTGCAACGCCAAATCAACCAGGAATGTCCCCCAAAGAATTACAATGTCACTATTAAGATGGGTTGTGTTTCTATTGCCATGAGGTAGGGCATCTCACAAGGACTTGCCCCAAAAAGAATACCTCTCCTGTATCCTTGGCACAAATAAACACCTCTGCGCAATCTTATAAATTCATCAAAGTAACCATAGAACTATTGGGAAACAAGTGCCAAATTGAAGTATTCATTGATACAGGAGCTGATGAAAGCTTCATTGACGCTAGCCTGGCAAAGGAACTAGGCTTGATGGCCTCAGAACACAGCCTACAAGTAATCATGGGAAACAGTTCTCTGGACACAGGTTACAGGTGCAAACAAGAACTTCCCTTGACAATTGGACAGAACTTGTAACCAACCCCTTTGATCCTACTGCCATGTTTACCCCATCCCCTAATACTGGGCAACTCCTGGTCTTACAAACACGGCCTGATCCTGAACTATTAATAACAGACTGCTACATTGGGACAACCTGAATCTTGTGACATTGTTCCCTTCTGTATAAGCCCTTGCAGAACGCCATTCAACAAACTCTTAACCATAAAGATAGAGCCTAGTGTTGGGATACTACCTACCCCCTACAGAAATGGGATCACATGTTTAGTGAAGAAGCAGCCACAAAAATACCCAGCCATTCAATCTACAATCACGCCATAGACCTGTTATCAGGTACCCAACCACACCACAGCCTCATCTACAGCTGTAACCACTGCAATCAAGTAGCCTTGAAAAAATACCTAAAGGACATGACCAAAAAGGGTTTTGTCCAAGTGTCAAAGGCCCCTTGCTTGTCACTCATGCTATTCATAGGAAAGAAAGATGATGTAATGTGTCCATGCATAAACTATCAGAAACTGAACAATATTATGGCAAAGAACCACTATCCTATCCCCAACGCTGATGACTTCTGTGATGTACTGACTGGAGCCCAGGTGTACTCAAAGATTGACCTGAGAGACGCCTTCAACTAGCTCTGAATCAAAGACAGAGACAAATACAAGACAGCTTTCAAAACCAGATATGGGTTTTACAAATACCTAGTAATGCCATTTGGTCTGTACAACTCCCAGCACGTTCCAAAGGATGATCAACACTGTCTTAGGCAAGTACCTTGACCAATTTTGTGTTGCATATTTGGATTACATCCTCATATATAGCAAGTTGCACAAAGAACACCTCCAATACCTTAACCTTATACTGGAAAATCTCTCACAGGCCAACTTACACGCCAAGCTAAAAAAATGTGAGTTCTTTCAGTCCAAGCTCAAATTCCAAGGATATATAGTGAAGACCAGCAGGTTTTCCATGGCGCAGGACAAAGTAGAAGCAGTAAATGCCTGACTGGTGCCCAAATGCAGAAAAGACGTGAGAAGCTTTTTGGGCCTGGCAAATTATTGCAGGGATTTCATCCAAAATTTTTCTCAAATTACGCTACCCCTGACCTGTCTTTGTTCTGACAAGGTCCTGTTTGTCTGGAACCTGGAATGTACCACCAACTTTGAAGCCTTGAAGCTTACCTTTCACCTCTGCCCCTGTCCTGGCCATGTCAAATCCCTCCAAGCCATTTTTACTGGAAACTGATACATCTGACTTTGAAGTGGGTGGGGTCTTACTTCTGGAAGGAGGAGATAGTATGCTATATCCTGTAGCAAATATACCCCAAGAAAATTCTACCAGCTGAAGTAAACTACCCAATCTACAATAAGAAGATGCTTGCAATAATGAAGACCCTGAAACATTTGCCAATACCTGTATAGCGCTGAATTCCCAGTAAAGGCTATAACCAACCACAAACTTGATTTACTTCTTTAAACCCAGACAGCTGAATCAGAGACAGGCCAGATAGGCCCTAGAACTAGCTGACTACACTCTGACAATCGACTATAAACCTGGAAAAAGTCAATATAGTACCTGACACACTGAGCAGAGGAGCAGACTTGATTCCCTCCACCTCTGAGACCAAAGACCATAACACCCACATACTTCTCAACCCTGCCAGTCTAGGTATCCAGCTGATATACATGAAGATAATGGCTCACAAATCTGATATAACTGAGGTGCAGAAATTAGACAAATAATCAACAGAACTCATTGCCAACTTGACCTCAGACCCTGAGAGCTACCACTACAAGAAAGGATTCTTGTTGAAAGGAACTATCCTGTTACTACATAACCAAATTTATGTACCAGTAGGCGAGACAAGGACCAAGGTTCTCATAAACTATCACAACTAAGAGATGGCCAGTCACCCTGGCAGACTCAAGACACTCCAATGAATCAAGAAGAAAAATGCTTGGCCCCAAATAGACAAAGAAGTGGCCGCCTACATTGAAGGCTGTGAGACATGTGGAAGGACTAATTCCCGTAGATCTAAAGCTGAAGGCCTGCTAAGACCACTAGACATAACAACAGGACCCTGGCAATCCGTTTCAATGGACTTTTGTAAGACTATCCCCTTATAATTTGTTCAATGCCATTTTAGTCATAGTAGATAGGTTTACTAAAATGTCCTATTTTGTCCCTACCACCACCCACTGCACCGCTGCTGAGGCAGCTAGACACTTCCACCAACACATCCTGATTCAACACGGCACCCTGGCAGAAATCATCACTGATAGAGGCCCCCAATTCTCCTCCAACTACTGGACTCAGGTGATGAAAGACTTAGGAGTAAAGCACTGTGTATTCACTTCCTACCACCCGCAGATTGACGGCCAGACTGAACAAGTGAATCAAATACTTGAACAATACCAACAATGCCACACCAACACCAACCAAGTTAACTGGGCCGAGATGCTACCCATGGCATGGTACGCCTACAACAGCAAAGACCACGCATCTACTGGAATGTCCCCCTTTAAAGCCAATCATGGGTTTGTCCCATCTTGGGATCCCAGCATTAGTAGTAAAGAGACAAACAGGTCAGGGCAAACCTGAATTGAACAGATACACAACACCCAAGAAACCTGTCTTAAGAATCTGATCCAAGCTGTCCAAACTTACAAGGCTTCTGCTGACAAGAAAATGATTCTTTGAAACCATTGAAGATAAGGTATGAGGTATACTTGGATTTACAAAACGTGCCTCTTACAGTTCCCTGCCAGAAGTTAGCTCACCAAAGGAGCAGCCCCTACAAGATCACCAAGCTAGTGGGCAAAGTAGCATTCAAACTAGAGCTACCCCCTTGTCCAAACCGCAGGCTTGACCCTCCAGCAAGGTTCTAACCAAGCAGGTTTGTGACCCGCAATCCGGTAACCCGGTCACTCAAAGCCAGACCCGGAAGTCAACTCAAATTGCAAAATCAATCAACATTAACAGATGATGATCCTTCTTGGCGGATACCTCAATTTGGCGCTTGACTCATTAACAGGATCAAGCCACCCCCTCTTCCATCCAGCTGTGTGATCACCAATCCTGTTCCTCCTATCCATTGATTCACAGTAACTATATAATCACTATACACAATAAAAATTATTATCTATCTCCTAAATATTTTTCCCTGTTTAACTCTGCTAAAACAGCACAGTTACGACATTGGTAGCACAGGTAGGTTCTCCATCCTACCTTATCTTGAAACATTCCGCCTGTTGCCCGCACACGCCGTGGCCAACAAATCCTCAACAGAATTATGTCTGGCCTCCTGCCCAACTGGATGCTGTATACTCCTGGTACCAAGATACCTGATGGTTTTGTCCTCTACCAAAACACAGTGATCCCGCTCCACCCTTCAACACCCTGTCAGCGCAAGGGTTCTTCCAGGCTTCCCCATTGATGCCACAACCCGCTGACAAAACTACCATGCCCGCCTATGTAGCGCAGAGACTTTGCAGCGCAACCTTGGAGCCCTTTGCAGGGGCCAACAAAAACAACACTGCCACATGGATAAAGTCTGCCCAGAGCAAGTTGGCTCAGATGGAATACCCCCAGCGGTTCTGGATCACAGAGATTTCCACTTGCCTGACCCATGACACCGGCACCTGGTGCAACAAGTGGCACAAAGAACACACCAACAAGAACTGGGATACCTTCAAGCAGGACTTCTTGGCAAGATTTGTGCTTAAGGACACAGCACTTATGATCATACGCCAAGTAAAGAACCTGACCCAGAAAGGCACTGTGAATGAGCTCACCCGCGCCTACAAAGAACTCTGCCTTTGTGCCCTGCCAATATGGCCTTTGATACTCCAGCCACACATCTCATGTACTACAATGCCCTCAAATTGCATGTAATGAGACATGTGAACCTGGACCAAGTCATCAACCTGCAAAGCCTGTACTGTGAAGCAGAAAAAGTGGAACAAACATCTAACGCTTTACACAAGGCACAGGCTGGAAAACAAGAAAGGCCCAAGGACTCTCACCAAAGTGGGCGCTCTACCCGACCGCCTCCTGGAGGCAACGGGAACAACAGCAACAACCACAAGCCCACAGGTTCAAATGGAGGTGGCAATGGAAATAACAGACAATCAAACCGTACCCATTTCCATGTCACCACCACCCAGGGTAACCAAGATGAGGGAAAAGCCCGGAGAGAGCACTAAGCAAGCCAAGCTCTCCCCACGCAACTCCTGACTTGTCCAACAACAAATATTGACCCAAGTACGTGGACCAATGCCCAATGATCCAAATGCCCTCAGAGGACCCGGTGCTATACACCATTGTCAGATATCCTAATAAATTGATGTTCTACCATTTCTGCTTTTGCAGTTACACAGGCTCAGCACCCTTGTACTCAGGCGCAGATCAAACCTTAGTCAACAGCAGCTTTGTGGATAAGTTCAAGCTGGCCACTAATCCTTTGCGGATTAAAAACGTGGTCCTGGCTGATGAGCACCACATTGCCGTGACAAAAGAAACTGCCCCCTTCTCGGTCATGCTTGAGAACCTCCACTCCACCATCCAAAGTCCCGTTATTGACTTCCCTAAGTTTGACATTGTACTGGGACTAGACTGGCTGCAAAAAAACAACCCACATATGGACTGGGCAACCTCAGTGTTGACCATCAAGCGTGAAGGTGTCAACCACTAGATCTACCCAACTCTGTGGACCAACTCCTACGGGACCACGTCTTTATGTGCATCACATAGACTCTGGACAAAAACAAAAATCTGAAGAGGATTGACAAGGACTCCTGCCAGTATGAAATCATACACTTCAAGGACCACCAGGACACCTCCACACCACAAGATTGCAATATAGTGGCTCAGCACCCAGAAATCTTCAGAGGTGTTACTTGGGTTACCCCCTGAGAAACACATCCAACACTCTATCCAACTCAAGGGGGCTGTACCCAAGGCACGCCTCATCTTCAGACTGACCCCAAAAAAAGACAATGCCTTACGCGCCTATCTCAAGGAGGCGCTGGAAAAAGGACTTATCTGCCCCTCACAGTCTCCCTTTGGGGCCGCCATATTCTTTATAGCCAAAAATGACGGTACCCTACGCCTAGTCACAGACTACTGCACTCTAAACAAAGTCACTATTAAGAATCATTACCCACTGCCATTAATTGACAACCTCTTTGACGCCTTGGGAGGAGCCTCTGTCTTCTCCAATATTGATCTAACTGCAGGCTACAACCAGATTTGCATCAAGGAAGAAGACATCCCCAAAACAGCCTTTTGCACTAAGTACAGTTCCTATGAATGTGTGGTACTCAACTTTGGCATGACCAATGCCCCGTCCACCTTTGTGACCTTCATGAACAAAGTGTTTGTGCCACACATAGGCAGACATGCCCTAGTGTACCTTGACGATATCATTGTCTACAGCCCCTCGGTGGAACAGCATCACAAGAACCTGGAGGAAGTCTTTGCAACCCTGGCACAACACAAGCTGTTGGCCAAGCCCTCCAAATGCCAGTTCTTCCAAGAGCAACTACCCTTCCTGGGACACATAGTCTCAAAGGATGGCATCAAACCTGACAGTCAGAAGATACAAGCAATCTGTAAGATGCCACCTCCCAAGGACAAATCAGAACTCCACACCTTCTTGGGAATGGTGGCTTATGTTTGACGCTTCATACCCAACTGCGGCGTCTTGACTGCCCCCTTGTCTGCCATAACAGGCACCAAGTCTAAGTTTGTATGGACCCCCAACATGACCTCTGTTTTAGATGCCTCAAATAAAAGCTCACGACAGCGCCCATCTTACAGTATCCCAAACAAGATGGAGAATACCAGATGGAAACCAACACTTCAGATGCATCCATTGGGGGAGAACTACAAATTAAGAATAGTGCTGGTGACTTCCTACCTGTAGCCTACGAGTCACGCGAGCTGACAGATGGCAAGTGTCAATACCCAATCCATGACAAAGTACTGTTGGCCATCATACACTGCCTAGTAAAATGGCGCTGCTATCTGGAACGGCAGTAAGAATTTACAGCCCTAACCAATAATAAGTCGCCCATCTACTTCAAGCCACAAGCAAACCTATCACGCCACCAAGTGTGGTGGATGGAAATCCTAGAACGTTTTAACATGCTCATCTAATACAAGCCCAGGGCCAAGCTTGCCATGGCGGATGCCCTATCCCATCTGTATGTCCACGCTTCTAGGGGAGAGAACGGGCTCAACCCAGACTGGCCTCTCCTAGTACTAAGTACCAAAGACAAAGGATTCCCAGCAGGCATAACTGATATCACCAAAGAAACAGTCATCAAGAATGAACACCTCTTTGCTGATGTCTATGGAACTCTTCACAGGAAAATGTTGGATGGCACAACCATTCCCTACATCCAAACACATCAGCAAGTTGATACCATTCTTTGCTACCACAGAGATCTGGGACATACTAAGAGCCAAAATCTGTATGAATTTCTATAGCATAAAGCCTGGTGGGTGACCTTATACCGCAATGTACAGGAAGTGCTAGAACATTGCAAGGTCTGAAAAAAGTTTGCCAAGAGCAAAACACTGCCTAATTCCGTGCCCCCCATTCAAACCCAACTCCCATTCAAAGTATGTGCTCTTGACATTGTGAGGCCCATGCCAGGAAAGCATAATGACAAAAAATACATCACAGCCATTGATTTTGTGACAAGGTGACCAGTAGCCCAAGCAGTGAAAACACACACCAGTAATGATGTCTGACAATTCATTGGCAAGGAAATAATCAGCAGTTTTGGAAAGCCAGAGCTTCTGATAACTGATGGGGGCAAAGAATTGACCTCCAAAAACACAAATGTGTATCTCACCAAAAATGGAGTTAAACACACCGTTACAACACCATACCATCCACAGGCTAATGGACGTGTAGAGAGTCTTAACGGTAGCCTTGTGCAAGCCCTAGCCAAACTCACCGCCGGAGAACTGAAGACTGGTATAAGCAGCTACCAACTGCATTACTTGTGTGCCAAACCTGATTGAACAGATCCACTGGAAAAAGCTCATTTAAACTGGTATACGGCATGCAGCCAAATATCATTCAAGCATTGACAGGACTCAAACTGGAAATTCCAAGTCAAGTCCCCCTTTGCTCAGACCCTCAAGTAATAGAGGTCAACAGCAAACAAGCAGTCAAAGAAAAAGAACGCTTACAAAAGACCTTCAACCCCATCCACCAAAGACATGAAGTCAGAGACAAAGTCTGGGTCATGAATATTGACAAAAGCAAACTGCAACCCAAAAAAGTAGGACCAGCAATCATTCTAAAGGTAAATGACAATAACACTTACCTTGTGCAAGGCCTTGGGAAACGCAAGCAAAACAAGACCTTACACCACAACCGCCTACAACCCTGCAGAGCTAGACAGAGACAACAAGAAAACGCCCTGCCCGCCACCAAACAGAACTGATCTAATATGGCGCCCGGGCTCCTGACAACCTCCCCAACAACCTGCCCCCAGAGGAGGCCAACCTTCAGCCGGGGGGTGTCAAAACCGCAGGCTCAACCCGCCAGCAAGGTTCCAACTAAGCGGGTTTGTGACCCGCAATCTGATAACCCGGTCACTTGAAGCCAGACCCGGAAGTCAACTCAAATTACCAAATCAATCAACATGAACAGATGATGATCCTTCTTGGTGGATACCTCAATTTGGCGCTTGACTCATTAACAGGATCAAGCCACTCCCTCTTCCATCCAGCCGTGTGATCACCAATCCTGTTCCTCTTATCCATTGATTCAAAGTAACTATATAATCACTATCTCACAATAGAAATTATTATCTATCTCCTAAATATTTTTTCCCGTGTAACTCTGCTAAAACAGCACAGTTACAACACCCTTGTGGAAAATACATAATGTCTTCTACTGTGCACTACTATTCAAAAAGGAAGGAAACTCCCTACCCCACCAGAAACTCAAGACTGACCCTCCTCCCATCCAAGTAGGACGCTCTGAAGAATATGAAGTTGAATATATTCATGGAGACCACACCCACTACAAAAAGCCACAGTACTACGTCAACTGGAAGGATATCCACCCAAGAAAAGCACCTGGGAACCGTTAAGCAACCTACCCAACGCCCAGCTGGCCATCCAAAAATACCTTGCAAAGAAGGCTAGGAAGGAGGAGACCCCCAGGAAGGAAGGGAACAATGTCATGAATGACATTTCAATACTTGTATTGAAAACCTGGGAATTAAATTCCTGGGTCTAAGGAAAATCCTTATGTTGACCAGAGTAGACAGGAGACGGCCCAACTGCCCTTTGGGTCAAACCCTGGACCACCAGAGATAGCTGAACCCAACCAGGAGGAACAGAAACCTGCCAACCTGCCAAGTGTCAATACTGGAGAATTGAAATCAACATTTGAGATCCTGGAATTGAACCCTGACCCTCCAAAGACTACTTTAGTCACAAAAAGTGGACAGAAACCTGCCAAACTGTTAAATTGCAAACCCGAGTTGTCAAGTTACTCCAAGACCCGCCAGTCTCTCAAGGAAAATTCCCTGAATGATCACCAGATTGCTGCCAACCTCAGGCCATCAAAGATCCAGACCTATACAGAGGTTGTAGCTTGCCTTAATGAGGTTAAAACAAAACTTACTGCTAACTCTGCCACTGACCACCAGCAAGTGCCAGTCTTCCGTCCAGAATGGGTAGTATAATTGAACAGCTCAGGTGATGTGGTGAAAAGTAGTGGCAGAACAAAGCATCACCACTTATTTTCACCAGAGCAGTCACAACCTGGATAAGCGGCCCTCAAGACTCTAAGCCAAGATCCATGCGCTGCCAGTGCCTTGTATGCAAACCTAACCCTGCAAAAATCAAAGAAGCAAAAACCCATGGTATAAAAGCCCTGGCAGTACAGTGATGATACATTGTCATTTTTGATAATAAAGTTTTACGAGCCTTTGGTTTGAACAAATCATACCTTATCTAGTCTTAGTGATCTTCCTTCTTAACCCTGGCCAAGTAGACCATCAGGCGACCACCCCCTCTTGAGACCAACCTTCCAACCCTGCCCAGGCACTATACCGTCCCCCTTGACCCACTTTGGACCTGTACATTTTACCAAATACTAACCCAACCCCGCCTACGTGGAGTACAACTTGGAGACCATCCTCATTGCTGATCCCTTGGCAAGGACTAGAGAAATTGAATACATAGGAAATGAAGGAAAGTGGTACAAGAGGCCGCCCAGATTGTTCAAAGACAAGTACAATTATCTGCCTGCCTACTTTGTTCCCATGACTCTGCCCTTAATCCTGCAACCCGCCCGCCCAATGGAACCCCCCACTGCAGCCAAGACTATGTTCATCCAACTGTTTGGAGTACTCTACATTACTTTGACGGGAATATTAGACAATATGGTGCCTAACTAAGGGCCCTGGTCTTTTGCTGGGGTAATTGGTATCTTATATTATCATGTTAGCACCCATCTTATGTTAAGCATTACCCTCTGGCCCAGCCATACTCTGTCCTGAGTCAACCAATGCCTCTACCTATGCCTGGCTTCCTGACAAGAAGCCCAAATCAACCATTGATTGGAAGACAAGGTTTTTTGAGACAGAAAACCCAAACACTGTGGCAAGCATTGATTTGACAGCAAGCGTGTCCAGGTGGCAATCTTTGGTTACCCACTGCCTGATTGCCTTGAGATGGGTGGGCTGAAGTAGGCTGGGCTACCACTTAGCCTTGGTGGATTTCTCAATTTGACCAATGTTGCTATATTTGGTGCTGAGGTTGCCAGCATACTTGGATGTGATACCAAATTAGGATACAATATCCCAAACTGCCATTCCACCATTCAAGAAGTTGAGGAGAGCTTCTTATTATTATACGTCAATTGACGCCAGCCCTTGGCAGGTACCATGGCATCTTGGCTGGTAGGCTCAACACAGTGGATGGGGACCTTTGTGTAGAAGGTGTATCACTCTTACTTGCAGTGGTGTGTCAATAGTGGAATCTGTCACAGGTGCAGATTGCTCCTCAATTGTGGCCGATGGCTCATAGGAGGTGTCAAAAACACAGGGGCAGGAAAAGTCAACTCTTGGATAAAGAGTGTGGGGCCAGGTGACAACTGGGTACACGGTAGAGGTGTAAGTAACCTCAGTGTTCCTGGTGACCCTGGTATAGGAGATTTTGGTGGCAGGCCTTGAAAAGCGGCTTCTGTCTAGGATTCAGGCTGTGTGATCTGGCTTGGGATTTGGGAGGTGGATGACTGGGTCTGACACCTAGGAGGCCTTTGTGTTGGTATTACTCCCCTTGAGTTTGGTTCTGGGTCTGTTCTTGGACCCTCTGGGACGCCCTCGTGGACGGGCTGCTCCGCAGGCTGGTGCAGGAGCTGGTTAGGAATCCAATTGTTGGTCCATAAAAATAAAAATAAAATATATTTTAGATTAAATATGTATTTATTTTGATTTTTGGTTTAATTGTGGGTAGTTGTTTTCTCTTGATTTAGCCTTAAATAGTAACAGTTTTACTATATCTGTGCTTTAAAGTGTATAGTATTGTATACTTTCTGGGGTTGGATAATTTTATAGTTTAATCACTTTTTATGTCTAAACATGGTTATTGAGATTGAATTTATATTTTATTTTAGTTGTGGTGGAGCTTGTTGTAAATTAGGCTATGGTGTGATAGTTGCTGTATATGCTTAACTCAATTACAACCTATGTATTACTAAATACTAAGCTAAGATGATTCTTCTGTCTAGTGTATATAATAAAAGTGTTAGTAATGTAATGTTTGTCCTTTATTTAATAAACAAGGGAAGAGTTATATAGGGTTTTGTGATTAAACTTAAGCCACTGATCCTCTGATCAGACTTCACCTCAGATTATATTGGCTCTCAGCCCATCAATCAGTATGATTGTTTGAAGGGCTAAATAACTCTCTGAAGATATGACCTGTTGATCAACCATACTAGATGTTCATCTGAACTACAGGAAAATTTGAACCTTTGCACTAGAGCCTAATTAATGGGAGGTGTTGACGTCAGTAAGGGCTAGTTTACACTAACCACATTATGACATTTAACCCTCTAAACTAGACATTACAGTGTCTTATTTTCTCTCTCTTATTATGGTTAATTGTCCCAAAAGATTCAGAAACCGGTAGTAAGATACACCAACCAACCACAGAAGGGAGTAACAGCCAACCATGTAAGCTCTAAAAAGTCAAGTCCCATAGAACACCCATGTTTTTCACCAATCTTAGAACCAGAAGAACTGGAGGGCTTCAATAATTTACTAGGCAACAGAGTTGATGCTGACTTCCAAAGTCCAACCAGTGGTAGTACATATAAACCAAGCATGCCACATATACCTTTATCCAATCTTCTATCAAAACTCCAAAGAAGAAATCAAGGCAAGCTACAACTCCTATTCAAAAAAGGCGTATCATACCAAGTTCTCCAACAGTCAGACCTAGTAATCTAACTACAGAATAGATAACAAGTACCAAGGCTGTGATACAAGAAGACCAACATGGGCAGTATATAAACATGTACCTGCATGTTTGTTGAGATTCACTCCCAAGACTACAGTTGTGTGGATTGTATGCTATGTGGTCAGTGTTGATGCTGGCTCTGGAACACCTGTACATGATTACTACATGTAAGCTCAAAGTTGAAAGCACGTTTCACTGGAGATTGCAAAACCTAAACTGATGGAGTATTCAGAAATCAAACTCAACCAGTTTAGTTTTGATGGGGTATCACTATCAATCAATCAATCAATCAATCAATCAATCAATCAAAGGTCTCAGACATTGGGGCTGCTGAAAGTCATCTTCATTGCCTGGATGAGTCCCAAGTCAGCCACAAGACAAGTACCTTTGTGACATGGTTCTGATAGCCATAAGTATTGTCCTCAAAGGGCTATGAGTGCAACACTAGACTTACTAAGCTATGAAGATTCCGGGAGCCAGCAGTCCATGACGCTAGTAGGCAACCTAGTATGTGTTGATCCAAGACTATCTACCACCAATGCCTTCACCATATGCCTGAATACTTTTGTGTTCTGAGGCGCGGCACAGATACACAGCGGGAAATCCTAATTTAGGATTGGATTTGTACTAAGTCTTGGTTAGATGACAGGAAAGGCAAATGTGTTTACCTTGCGGCCCTGGATGAATAATCTCTACTAGTTGTGGCTAGAGAGAGGCGCAGAAGTACAGAAGACACAGAGATAAAAATGTGAATATAACTTAATTTTATTGGTAAAATAGGAAATGAATTATATAGTGGTTAGGAATACCACAAAACACTATCAGGATGGTAGGATCACTTGCCAAAAGCATTAGTGGGGCAAGTGAGTAAGCAGGATTCAGGAAACCAAACAATTGTATTTCCAAAATTAGTTATCAAGTCATTTTGAGTGGCGTAAGCAAAAGCGAGATATTTGTCCTTGAAATGGCCCACCAAAGGCAAAATCAAAATACTGTGAATAGCGGCATTCACAACATTGCCCCCCTCTAGATTGGCCTTAGGGGGTTGATACCTGCGGAGAAACTTGGCGTGTACGCGAGCAAAAGGGTGACCACTAGAGAGGAGCTTTACAGTGTACTCAGACCCTCGCTTGAAAGACACCTCTAAAAGACCAATCCACAGGGAGTCCAGCTTGTGCGCGTGTCCACCCACACAGTGTTGATAGGACAGGACATGATCACCAACAGAAAATTCAGGCAAGGGGGAGCGCCCAGCGTTGTCAGGAGAGAGTTTGAGCATCTTGGTCTTATAAGCGGAAGTGTAGGCAGTGGCCTGTATATTGAAGATGCAGTTGATTAAGTCTTTGATGTGGTTGTCAGGGTTCAGGGCCTTATCAGAAGAGAGTAGGGAAACCCCCAAGAGCAACAGAGTGGTGGCTTCACGCCCATACAACATGGCAAAGGGGGAGTACCCTGTAATCTGATGCCTGCTCAAACAATAGGCAAAGAGTGCAGCAGGTAAGTATAGATCCCAATTGTCAGCGTCAGAGTAGGTGAGCTTCCTCATGATAAAGACCAATTTCAAATTTGCACGCTCAACTGCCCCATTAGTTGAAGGATTATAGGGGGCAGAGAGAGACTGGTGAGTTCCTAGAGCTTCAACAACAGAGGTTACAAGTTTGGCATTGAAGTTGGTTCCGTTGTCTGACAACAGCACTTGAGGGCAGCCATGGCGGTAGAAAACACCCTGCAGCAGGAAAGCAGCAGTAGTCTTAGCAGTGATGTCTTTGGTAGGGCAAGCTTCTACCCACTTACTGAAGTGGTCAACAGCAATCAGGATGAAACGGCATCCAGAACTGAGCAGGGGAGAGGGCCTACAGCATCAATGCTGACCGTATGAAAAGCGTGTTGAGGGGGAACTAATTTGAACTCATGAGAAGCAGCTCGGGGCCTCTGAAGTTGGCAGTCATGGCAACTAGCTATGACATCTAGATTAACAGGAGAAGGTTCTCCCAGAAGTAATTATTCTGAAGCCAGTCAAAGGTCTTGGCAATGCTGCCATGGCCAGCTCTTTATGGGCCTGTGATACCAAAGAGAGGCAGAGACTGGGGCGCACGTAAGGCAGGTATTGACCCCTCACCTTCTTGAAGAGTTGGTTGTCACGTATGAGGGTGTCTTCAGACAATTTGGACAGGGAAAATCAAACCTCTTATGTCTCATTTTCACAGGAAGAAGGGTAACCAATTAGATTGTACAGACGGTCTGCCTCAGCAGGATGTAGGGCAAGGATGGGCATTCAGCACAATCCATCAACGTTCTGATGTTGAATCTCGGGGTGATATAGCACAGTAAAGTCATAACCTTGCAGGCAGAGAGCCCATCTGGCTAAGCGTCCTTCAGGCTTCTTAAGTTGTTGTAACCACTTGAACAAAGCATGGTCAGTGACGACAGTGAAATGGGTACCATACACGTAGTGGCGGAATTTTTTAACTGCATGCAGCACAGCAAGGCACTCCTTCTCTGTAACACTATAATTATTTTCATACTTATTTAGCACACGGGAAGTATAGGCTACAGGGTGGTCCACACCTTCATTGTTGAGCTGAGCAAAGATAGCCCCATTTGCAAGGTCACTAGCATCAGTGTACAAGATGAGTTCTTTATTGTAATTAAGGTACACTAAAATGGGTGCTTTGTTGAGTTTCTGCTTTAAGTCTCAAAGGCTTGCTGTTGGCTGGTGGTCCATTCAAAAGGAACATTACACAACAGTTAGACTAGGGGTTTACTAGAGTTAGCAAAATCAGGAATGAATTGCCTATAGTAACCCATCATGCCCAGAAAGACTTGTACTTCTTGTAGGTTGGTGGGCGAGAGCATTTTGTCAATGGCTTCAACCTTCTTGGTCATTGGACAAATCCCTGAATGGGTTACTTCATGGCCCAGGATTTCAAGACGTTCTTTGAAGAAAGCACACTAAAAAGGCTTTAACTTGAGGCCAGCCTCTCAAATCTTTATGAACACCTCTTTAAGATGGGCTAGGTGATCAGTGAAAGTTGCACTGAAGACTGTTATGTCATCTAGATAGACCAAGACACACAACAACTTCAAATCACACAGGATAGAATCCATGGCCCTCTGGAAAGTTGCTGGGGCATTACAGAGTACTTGCAGCATGCAGGTAGGTTCAAACAATTAAACTGATGTGATGAGTGCAGCCTTCTGATGGTCTTCAGGGGAGATATCAACTTTCCAGTAGCCAGACGCCAAAATTCATGGCAGAGAAAAACTTAGAACCTCCAAGGCGGCAAAGAGTTTCATCAATGTGTGGCAAGGGATAGGAATCTTTCTTGGTTAGAGAATTTAACCTGCAATAGTCCATCACAATCCAATGGCCCACATCCTTTTTCTTTAAGATGAGCAGGGGAAACGCCCAGGGACTTTTAGAGGGAGCTATCAGTCCAGCGTCCAGCAGTTGTTTGAGCTCCTTAGAAACCTGTGTATCTTCCAGTCGTTTGCAGAAATATGGCTTGGCACAAAAGGGGGGAGCATCTCCTATGTCAATCTGATGAATTACACCTTTGGACAATCCATAGTCAGTGCTATCTTTAGCAAAGATGTCTGAGAATTGGTCTAGTAAATCAAGCACCTCTTTCTGTTGTACCTGGGACAACTGAGGAAAGTCTTGGGCAGTGAACAGAGATAGGACTTGAGGCTTGTCTTTGGGTAGGTTGAAGTCTTGAAACGTTCCAAACGGGTGAAGGGACAAGACGTCAGGGGCATTTAAAAACTTCCCGTAACCAACAACCTGTCCTCTGAATACAGTCATAGGAAGCGCAGTAAGGTTGGCAACTAGTAATTGCACGGGATTCTTGTGGGAAACGTCCAGTATTCCAGGAAAAAGGTAAGGCTTGTTACGCCCCAGAAAAGGAGGGGAGTATAGTTCTAAGAAAGTCCGATCAGGCAGTTCATAGGATATCTGAGAGTCTAGGATTGCCTGAGAGCCTGGAGGGATGGTGAAAGCAGATGTGGTCATGAGAGGAATTCCCTCAGATGCAGGACAAGCCATGGGAGGACACTTCATGTTGGTGGAATGGGTTCAGTATTTTAGGGTGAAAACCCCAGAGGGGTACTCCAGAGTACATGTCTTCAAACGTTTACCAGGAACTTTGATTGGCTCCTCAAAGATCAGAGGGACTTTGTATCCTAGGATAGAAAGATAACCATCCTTTAGGTTGATAATCCTATTATACTCCCAAAGAAACTGGGTACCAACCAAAAGGCTGTAACTTTTATTTTCTAAGACAACAGCCAGCGCAGCCAACAGGAATTACCAAATTGCATTGGTAAACCAGAGTACGCGCCAATGGCGCGAGTCATGAAGAGACCAGCAGTGCCATAAGATTGATGGTAATTCAGGTCAGGGGCCAGCTTAAGCTTCTTCATCAGTTTAGAAGAAACAACGTTGACAGGAGAAACAGTGTCCAGGAAGGCTTTGATTTTTACTTTCTGGATAGATATTTCTACCCGGGTGGTGGTGCGTCCAAAGGGTGGCAGAACAGCCAAGATATCCTGCGCCTCAGCTAGTTCCTTGTTCCATTTCTCAATCATGCATCTCAGTCCCAGGAACTCCTTATATACAGTTTGGAAAGAGAGTGAGACAGATACATTCTTGAAAACGGCATCTGCAGCTTTAGCGACTTCTTCTGATGATTCCACTAATACAGGGGACCGTTTTGCCTGAGTAATATAGGGGCTGAGACTACTGTTTTTGCCTCAGACAAGGGCTTGGTGGTAGTTGTAGTCTTCCTAGATGGTGGCTTGTAGGGAACTGCAATAGTCTCAGGGACAGCAAGAACAGAATACCTGTATGCATCAGGGTCTTCAATATCAGATTCATCCACATCAGAATCATCAGAAATGTCATGGAAAAGGAGGAGGATAGGAGGAGCCTCATCATCAGTAGGCTCAGAGTCAGTAACAGCTGGAGATATAGAAGGAGACTGGGAAGAATTGTCAACCAAGAGCGTCTCCGCCTCTAGGTTGACTGTTCTTTTCCCAACTGATCCCTGGGGTCAGCTCCTTCAACCCGCCAATTGGTGCAGACACAAGAGTGATGACCTATCTGACCGCAGTTGTGGCAGCCCTGTTGTCAAAGAGGATTCTGTGAGTTCATAGTGAGGATAAAAGGACTGTGAGAAGAAGATCCAGAGTTGGAGGCAGCACAACTCTCCCAAACAACTGCCCCAGAATGGGTAAGATGCATATCCTGTATCAGTGTCTTTATACTCTTCATGGAGGATAACATAGCTTTGTGGGCTTTGAAGTGGAGGCATAGAAGCTGGTTAACCTTGAGGGTTTGAGCGCAGGCCATGTAGGCTTCATGGGCTGTTAGCTGTCTGCTCGTAATCAGTTGCTGTTCTTCCATGTAGAATCTGTCTGCAAACTTGGCTAGCATCACTATTTGGGCTTGAATGATATGTGTATGAAGGCATCCTTTTTCACCTCTAGGCTAAGATCACCATCAAACTTGTCAATCAGAAGCTGTTTCATGTCTTCCCAGGTTTCTATGGAGAGCAGCTCTGGCACAACTACTTCTTGAAAGGTCAGGTGTAGGCAGGTTAGAATATGTTCCTTCTTAACCTCATCTGACGCTCGTCTCATGGCCGTCTCATAAATAGTTAAGAAAGCTGCAATAGTCAAGGTCTTGGGATTAAAGACTTGCTTAAAAGTAGGCTTGAAGTGTGCCTTGGGATTTGGATCCCCATTGCTGCTATCAAGTACATTTATGTGTGGGGAAAACTCTGCTTTGGATTCAGAGGGGGGCTGTCTAGCTCATAGTTGTTGAACACTTTCTTCAAGGGTCGTCAGAGTCTTGGTAGTTCTGGCACCTGTAGTGTTGACTAGAGTTGTCTTTTGTTCAGTAACATCTAGGTGTTGTCCTTGGGTAGTGACAACAGTGGTGAGCTCAGCCAGCTGGAAAGTAAGGGATGGCCCCACTGAAAGACAGGGGGCAAATCTTTTGTTTACCAAATCTATCAGCTCACTCATCTCCTGTATGTCTCTGTCCAACTCAGCCTGATCTCGTTTCAAATGGTCCACCTCATTAGCTAGGGCAATCAACTCCCTTGCACAGTGGATTTGAGGAACCCCAGCCAAACCAGGACAACAGCTATCTTCCTCATTAACCCCAAGAGGGCTAGCAGCAGCCGCCACTTCCTCACGTAAATCAGCGACTTCTTATTGTAGTTCAGTGGCCTGAGCAGTCAGCGCAAGAACCTAGGGGTCAGGTTGAGGTGTTTTAGTAGGACGTCCTTGGCTAAAAGTGGAAGCACATAATTCTTGGATGGTCTCCCAGATCCTCTGTTCTCTTTCTACCAGTTTATCAGTAGGAGGAGAAGGCGGGACATCAGGTTTGGGAGTAGACAGCTCATCCACCTGACTCTTAAATTTGGCTATAGCAGCAGAAGTAGTAGCTCTCTCTTGATCAAATTCTGCACTGAGTTCATTTAAGCCTTGGGCGGCAATGTCAGCTACCTGTTGCAATTTCTCAAAGGAATAGGCACTGAATGCATTGAGCTGCTGTACTAGGAATTCAAAGTTGGTGATATAAGCGTTTAGGGTGGAGTCTACTCAATCTTGCCAGGGTTGTTCTAACAGATGAAAGTCATGTAGTTGTTCCCTAACGTACTCAGGGATGGACTGGCGCATTTGCTCAATAGAATTGACTAAACGTGTTTGAGAGGTGACCAAATAAAGCTGATTGTCAGATACCAGGGAGAACAGGAAATGAATCCATTGTTGGTAGGTGGCAAACTGGTCCCAATGATGGGTAACAGCTGCTTGTAGAGACAAGATTTCTTGAACGTGGAGTCCCAACACCATCTGGTGGTAGGCCAAGGCAGGCTGTACAAAGGATGACAGCAGGTGATCAGCAGAGCCAGCCGCTGAGAGGAGATGTTGTGGAAACTGAGGGGCCACAATTAACTCATAGTATTTGGTACAGCTAAACTGTAGCTAAAGGCAAGGTATGGCCCTGTCCCAAGCTATCCCAAGGGCTACTGCCATGACTTGTTCCAAGTCAGGGGTACCCATAGGGTAAGAAACTATGCAGGGACCATTCCCAAGGTTCAGTACAGTAGGGACAATAGGCAGGTCAGCAATGTCTTCCTCAATAGGAGGGCTGGTAATTTCAGGCGAGGTCAACTCCCAAATAGGCGGAGGCAAAGGACCTGAAAACGTAGATGCAAAAGGGATAACCAAGGGGCTTACAATCCTGTAGTGAGCACCATTTTTGTTGTGTTCTGAGGTGCGGCGCAGATACACAGCGGTAAATCCTAATTTAGGATTGGATTTGTACTAAGTCTTGGTTATATGACAGGGAAGGCAAATGTGTTTACCTTGCGGCCCTGGATGAATAATCTCTACTAGGCGTGGCTAGAGAGAGGCGCATAAGTACAGAAGACACAAAGACAAAAATGTGAATAAAACTTAAACTTTATTGGTAGAAGTGAAATGAAATATATACTGTGTAGCTTTACCACAAAACAGTACATGGATGGTAGGATCACTCGCCACCAGCATTAGTGGGGCAAGTGAGTTGCGCAGGATTCAGGAAACCAAACAATGGTACTTCCTGAATCAGCTATCAATTGATTTTGAGTAGTGAAAGGAAAAGCTAGAGATTTGTCCTCAAAACGGCCCACCAAAGGCAAAATTGAAATACTATGAATAGCGGCATTCACAACAAATACCTAGAATGGCTACTCAGTGTGATGCACTCTGTAGGTGGCCAGACATGAGGAATACACTCAGCGGGAAAGCCTATTGTGGGAATGCATCCTATTAGAGATTGTGTTCCCATATTACATAGGGCTGAGTTGTGTCCAATATAAACAAGTTGATTCTACTCTGTTCCTTCCATATGGCTTTTTCTGGTTATCTTTGGTATGACTTATATATGCTGCATCTGCACAAATTCTCCTTCAATTACATCTAGCAATGGAAGAACTTGCACCTTAATAAAGTGTTGCAACATAATTATTTTTCTTTTTCCCTTAAATGTGTTATCTTCCTTCTTGTTTTTTATAGGATAACAACCTATTGACTATTTTCATTAGGTTTTTTGAGTTGTTATCCATAAAGGGGTTTTATGCTTGATCACTTGGAGCCTTGCACATGTACTGCACATGAACTTGAGTGATCAGTTGGCCTGTTTCCAGATTCTTGAGAGTGTAGCTATCTACTCCCACTTTATGGACTACTTTGACCAAGCCTTTCTATAGCAAGGCAAGTTTGCTTTCACAACTGTACCCTCAGTTGCTGTAGAAGTATACCAGGCTTCCTATCTTGTATGTAGGAAGGTATGGGTAGGTCTTTTATGCACAATCCAAGTCCTTTCCCTTAGTTATCAAATTATTAGAGTATGTTTCAGACTGTAGTTTGATCAGTGTCTGTGCTAGTTTCTTTAGATAAGCTTTGGGGGAAAGAGGGTTGCCAGTTTTAACTAAACTGTAGAGAAGAGGGGAAATACTTGGTTGTTTTCCGTAAAGAAGCTGGAAAGGGCTTTTACCAGTGGCCCTGTGGAATACTATATTATACGCAAAAGTAGCTGCTAAAAGATAAGTATCCCATTTCATTTTGTGCTTATGGCTCAGCTTCCTTAGGATCTGTACTAGACTTCCAAGAGGTCTTTCTACCATCCCATTTGTTTGAGGATGATATGATGTTAACAGGGTACCACACATACCCATAATCTTGTTTTATCTAGGTATCATGAATTCTGTGAAGTTTTTTACGTTGTCTGTCAGCAGTGTTTGCGGGCAGATGTGTTTATAGAGGATATTCTCTAAGATGAACTTGGATGTAGACAGCGCCAAATAATTTGGAATTGTCTTTGATTTCACACATTTGATAAGCTGAACCACTGATACAATCAAAAATTTGTTTTTGCTAGTGGTCAGTGGAAGGGGCCCAACTACGCCTATTGCAACAATATGGAAATCAATACCAGGTCAAATTAGGCAATGCTGATAGTGCAATACTTTTGGTTTTTCTATATTGCAATCATGACAAGCAGCCAAGGTTTCCACTACATCTGAATGCATTCCTTATCAGTAAAAGTGCTGCTATAACAGGTTGAGGGTCTTATGGATACTGCTGTGACTCACAGTACAATATGCTGATACTACTGCATCCATACACAAGGATGGCCAAATATAGGGTAGCCAAATCCCTATATACTGTTTGAGTAGCTGGTTGTCTTTGACTCAAGTATCCACTGTAAAAGTCTTCAGAATTTTCTGGATCTTGAGAGGCTCCTCCCCCACATAGAAGGCTTCAGCATCAACTTATTGTAAAGCTTGTCTGCTGCTGAGGAAACCAAGGCTATGTTAGGGAGACAAGAAAGACATTCTGTGTTCTGATGCATAGCACCAGCGCAATAGATTATCTTGTAGCCGTAGGCCTGCAGTTTAATAGCCTGTTATACCAGTTGCCCTTCAGGGTTTCAACCATTTAAGTGAGGCATGATCTGTTAATACTGTAAAGTGTACTCCGTGGAGGTATACTCTGAATTGTTGACAAGCATCAATAACTGCCAGACATTCCCTCTCAGTGACCATATAATTCTGTTCATGGCTTTAAGTGTACAGAAACAATACCCTACAGGATGATCCTGGTTATTATTGTCCAGATGATAAAGAACAGCACCAATTGCTGTCAAACTAGCGTCATATGCACAATTAAAGGGCTATCAAAGTTAGTATATGCAAGTACTGGCTCTGACACCAATGTGGCTTTTAGATCCTCAAAGGCTTTCTAGCATCTTGCTGTCCATGAAAAATTGACTTCATTTTTCAACAAGTGGAAAAGTGGACCTCCTAGGCCTACAAATTTGTATATACCTTCTGTAGTAATTAATCATTCCTAGAAATACCTGCACATCTCTCTTATTGGTAGGTGTTTACATATGTGTGATAGCTTTGACCTTAGCAGGACAAGACGTAGGCAATCTCTGCTGATAATATAACCAATGAATTCCAGATATTCCTTAAAAAAGTTGCACTTCCTTGGCTTCAAATTGAGGTTAGCTTCAACGAGTTGTTGTACACTGCTTCTAAGTAATTTAAATGCTACCAAAAGTACAGAAAAGACATTATCTCATCAAGGTAGACCAGTATACAAGTCAACTTAAGGTCTCTCATTACAGTATCCATGGCTTGTTGGAAGGTTATGGGGGTGTTTGCAAGCCCTTGCGACATTATAGTTGGCTAGAAAAGGCCTTCTTATGTAAAAATGAAGCACTTCTCCTGATCTGCGACTGGAAATTTATTCTGCCAGTAGCCACTGATCAGATCCATTGCGCTGAAGTACTTTGCACCTCTCAACTTATCAAATGTATTGTCAATATGTTGTAACAGTTAGGAATCCTTCTTTGTGACTGAGTTTGAGTTGCAGTAATCCATTACTATGCAATTTTCCCCCGTCTTTCTTCTTTACAATCAAAAAAAGTGAAGACTGTCGAGTTTGGCTCCAGGGGACAACATCCTGGAGGACACAGCAGGAAATCTTTATTAAAAAAGATTTGAGGCTTGAAGCTAGCCTTGGGTTAGCCTTCAGGGCAAAAATTAAGGGCACATACCTTAATTTCCTATAAAACAAGTTTTAAAAGTCCTTTTGGCAGAAAGGACAGGAAAAGCTTGAAGATTATAAAATCCAACGCAAAATTGGATAAACTTGTCTTTATTAGGAGTAATGATTCTACTTTAAATAGTAGACAAGAACGGTGATCACTCAATAGGAAGACAGAGTGGCTGAGGGGGTCATGCTGGGATGAGGTCATACCAGGATCAGTCACAGACAGGTACAATAATTTGGAATGGGTGGAAATTGAACCAGACCTATTTGCAGAAGGCAAGGAATTTCCAAACTCAAAGGCAAAACCAGTTAAATCTTTGCAACTATCAATACTAAAAGGGCAAATCAAAATAGCATTAATAGCCCAATTTACAACACCTCCCCCCTCAAGATTAGACGGAGGGAGTTGATACTTGCAAAGGAATTTTGTGTGGAAGCAGGCATAGGGACGGCCTGACAATAGTAGCTTCACAGTGTATTTGACGCCTTTCTTGAAGGTAACCTCACAAGGCCAAACCCAGAGGTAATCCAGATTGTAGGCTCTACCACCTGTACAATTCTGGTAGTAGAGAACTAGATTGCCTACTTGGTATTTGGGGAGGGGGGCTCTAGCAGCATTGGACAGAGAGAGCTCCAAAGCCTTAACCTTATAAGTAGTGGAGTAGGCGGTCACCTTGATGTCAATGATATGGTTGGTTAGGTCTTTCACGTGGGTCTCAGGATTTGCAGATGTATCATACTCAATCAAAGGAGGTCCCAAGATTGAGGGGGTAGTGGCCTCACGTCCATAAAGCATGGCAAAAGGGAATTGACCAGTCACTGTTGTCTACTAAGGTGGTAGGCAAAGAGGGCGGCAGGGAGGATTATGTCTCAATTGGCAGTGTCAGAGAGCGTGAGTTTTCTCATGATGGATACTAGGGGGAGTTTGTTTGTTTGACAGTTCCATTGGTGAAAAAATTATATAGCACAGAGAACAACTGGTGAGTCCCCATAGCGTTGACAATAGAGGTGATGAGGAAACTTTTAAGTTGGTGCCATTGTCAGAGAGCAGGACTTGAGGGCAGCTATGTCAATAAAAAATGTCTTGAAGCAAGAAAGTAGCCGTGGTCCTAGCTGTTATATCTTTTGTTTCTCTGGCTTCAAACCATTTTCTAAAGTGATATATAGCAACCAAATTAAACCAACATCCCAACCTAGAACTGGGGAAGGGCCCAACAGCATCAATACTCACAGTATGGAAAGCATAATTTGGAGGGATGAGTTGGAACTGGTGTTGAGAGGGACAAGGACGTTGGAGTTGACAGGAATGGCAGGAGGCAAGGACATCAGGGATCAAGAGGCGCATGTTTCCCAGTAGAAGTTTTTGCACAACCAGTCATGAGTCTTGGCTATGTCTCCATTGCCAGTGTCAATGTGATCTTGGAGAATGATGGCTATCCTCATGCTAGGCAAACGTAGGGTAGGTAGGCATTATTGACCTTTTTGAAGAGTTGTCTATCATGAATTATAGTGTCCTTGGATAGGGTCTGTAGGGCCAAGCAGATGTCTTCGGGCTCAGTGGTTCAAGAGTCAGGATATCCTATTAGCTCATATAGTCAATCAGCATCAGCGGGATGGATAGATAGGATTGGCATTCTTGACAGGCCATCAGTGTTCTGATGTTGGGCCCCAGGACAGTGTATCACAGTGAAATATTACCCTTTCTAAAAGTAGATCCCAACACGCTAGTTGGCCTTCAGGTTCCTTTAGCTGTTGTAGCCATTTGAGGGAGGAGTGATTGGTGACTACCGTGAAGTGGGTTCCATAGATATAATGCCAAAACTGTTTCACTGTATGCAGCACCGCCAGACATTCCTTCTCAGTGACACTGTAGTTCTTCTTGTGCTTATTGAGGACTCTTGATGAGTAGGCTACAGGTCAATCTACACCTTCATTGTTGAGTTAGGCAAGGAAGCACCCACAACTACTCAACTAGCGTTGGTATACAAGATGAACTCTTTATCATAATCAGGATATACTAAGATAAGAGCCTCCTTGAGCTTGGACTTCAGCGCTTCAAATGCTTGTTGTTGGCTGTCAGTCCACTCAAGGGGGAAGTTGCAAAGCAATTGGACAAAGGGTTTGCTCAGTTCAGCAAAATCAGGGATGAATTTTTGGTAGTAGCCCATCATACCAAGGAGTACTTATACCTCTCAAAGATTTATTAGAGGTAGCATCTTGTCATTGGCTTCCACCTTGTTATTCATGGGGCGGATTCCAGTCTGAGTGACTTCATGACCTAAGAGTTCAAGACGTTCCTTGAAGAAGGAGCATTTGGAGGATTTGAGTTTCAAGCCAGCTTCTCAAATCTTTGTGAAGAAAGCCTTGAGGTGATCCAAGTGGTTGGTAAAGGTAGCACTGAATACGTTGATATCATCAAGGTACACAAGGACACAAGAGAGCTTTAGGTCTCATAAGATGGAGTCCATAGCCCGTTGAAATGTGGCAGGGGCATTGCAGAGTCCCTGGGGCATACAAGTGAGTTCAAAGAGGCCTTCCAAAGTAATAATCACAGCCTTTTCTCAGTCCTCAGGGGATAAGTCAACCTGCCAGTATCCTGAAGCTAGATCCATGGCAGAGGAAAACTTGGAACCACCCAGTTGTCTGAGAGAAATGTCAATTCTGGGAAAGGGGTATGAATCTTTTTTAGTAAGTGAGTTCCAACAGCAATAGTCCATTACAATGCAGTGTCTCCCATCTTTCTTCTTGAGGATCAGTAATAGGGAAGCCCAAGGACTTTGGGAAGGAGCCACTAACCCAGCTTCCAGAAGTTACTTGAGTTCTTTAGACACCTGGGCATCTTCCACTCTACTACAGCGGTATGGTTTAGCACAAAAAGGGGGCACATTCCCAGTGTCAATCTGATGCATGACTCCTTTAGCTAGGCCATAGTCTGTAGGTCCAGAGGCAAAGATGTCACTGAACTGATTGAGTAGGTCCAATACATCTTTTTTTGAACAGGAGACAATCGGGAAAAATCAGCAGCAGTGAACAAGGAGAGAACTTGAGGATCATCTTCAGGTAGGTTGAAGTCACTAAAAGTTCCAAAGGGGTAGAGGGAGGATACTTGTTCTGCTCCAAGTACACGGCCATGACCTACAACCTGGCCTCTGGTTACTTGCATGGGTAGGGCCGTCAGGTTAGCAAGCAGTAATCACACGGGCTCTGTGAGTTTGGTCTAAAATCCCCAGACATAAGCAAAGCTTGGTATGGCTCAAGGATTCAGGTGAGTGAAGCTCCAAGAAGGACTTTTTGGGCAGCTCATAGGAAATCTGGGAATCAATCATCACTTGAGAGCCTGGGGGGATGGTGATAGCAGCTGGCACTAGCAGGGGTACCCCTTCTTCCGCAGGGCAGGAAGGAGGAGGGGTACACATGTTGGAGGAGTGAGTCCTATACTTGAGTGAGAAGATACCTGTAGGGTACTCAAGCACACAAGTTTTAAGACATTTTCCTGGAAGGCGCGGAGGTTCTTCAAATATCAAAGGAACCTCATATCCCAAGAGCAAAAAAGTATCCATCTTGTAAATTTAAAATTCCGTTATATTTGCGGAGAAATTGAGTACCAACCAAGAGGTCATAGCTTTCATTATCTTGGACCACAGAGGGGGAAGCGATAAAGAGTTTCCCAAACCTCATGGGTAGAGCAGAGTAGGAACCAATGGCTCAAGTTTGGGCCATGTCAGCTGTGCCATACAATTGCGTGTAGTTGAGGTCAGGGAAACTTGAGTTTCTTCATTAGCTTGGAAGATACCACATTGACTGGGGAATCCGTGTCCAAGGTGGCTTTGATTTTGAACTTTTGGATTGATACTTCCACACAGGTTGTATCTTTCCTAAAGGGAGGCAAGACTGCCAACACGTCTTGCGCAGCCTCTAGCTCTTTTTCCCATTTGGCTAGCATACACCATAACGCAGGAATTTCTTTATACACAGTCTGTAGTGGGGAGATACAGTTAAGTTGTGGAAAAGAGCTTCAGCTAGCTTGGCTGCTTCCTCAGAAGAGTCAACCAAGATGCGAGGATGATGGGCTTGACCTAGGTAAGGGCAAGCCACCATGGACTTAGCTTCACGTGGAGGTACCCAGGAAGTGGTGATAGTCTTCCCAGAGCAAAGCTTGTAGGGTACAGGGATGGTTTCTGTCGTGAATAACGGCATTCACAATATTTTGATTTTGCCTTCGTTGGGTAATTTTGAGGACAAATCTCTTGCTTTTGCTTTTGCCACTCAAATGAATTGATAACCAATTCAGGAAAACTATTGTTCAGTTTCCTGAGTCCTGCAAAACTCACTTGCCCCACTATGCTGGTGACAAGTGATCCTACCGTCCATGCTCTGTTTTGTGGTAAAGCTACACAGTATATATTCCTTTTAACTTCTACCAATAAAGCTTAAGTTCTATTCACATTTTTTTCTTTGTATCTTCTGTACTTCCGCGCCTCTCTCTAGCCACGCCTAGTAGAGATTATTCATCCAGGGCCGCAAGGTAAACACATTTGCCTTCCCTGTCATCTAACTGAGACTTAGTATGAATCCTTCCTGAGGTTAGAATTTTCTGCCATGTGTCTGTGCCGCGCCTCAGAACACAACAAAAATGGTGCTCACTACAGGGGCTGTAAGCCCCTTGGTTATCCTTTTTCCATCTACGTTTTCAGGTCCTTTGCCTCTGCCTATTTGGGAGTGACTTCACCTGAACTTACCAGCCCTCCTATTCAGGAATACATCGCCAAACTGCCTATTGTCCCTACTGCACTGAACCTTGGGAATGGTCCCTGCCTAGTTGCTTACCCTATGGGTACCCCTGACTTGGAACAAGTCATGGCAGTAGCCCAGGACGGAGCCATCCCTTGCCTTCAGCTACAGTTTAGTTGTGCCAAATACTATGAATTAATTGTTGCACAGTTTCCACAGCGTCTCCTCTCAGTGGCTGGTTCCGCTGATCACCTGCTGTCATCCTTTGTACAGTCTGCCTTGGCCCACCATCAGATGGTGTTGGGTCTCCACGTTCAAGAAATCTTGTCTCTGCAAGCAGCTGTTACCCATCATTGGGACTGATTCACCGCCCACCAACAAAGGATACATTCCCTGTTCTCTCTGGTGACTGACAATCAGCGTTATTTGGTCACTCTCAGACTTGTTTAGTCAATTCCATTGAGCGGATGTGCCAGTCCATCCCTGAGTACGTTAGGGAACAACTACATGACTTTCATCTGTTAGAACAACCCTGGTAAACTCAAGTAGACTCAACCCTAAATGCTTACCTCACCAACTTTGATTGTCTATAGCAACAGCTCAATGCATTCAGTGTCTATTCCTTTGAGCATTTGCAACAGGTAGCTGATCTTGCCGCCCAAGGCTTAAATGAACTCAGTGCAGAATTTGATCAAGAGAGAGCTACTACTTCTGCTGCTATAGCCAAATTTAAGAGTCAGGTGGATGAGCTGTCTACTCCCAAACCTGATGTCCCGCCTTCTCCTCCTACTGATAAACTGGTAGAAAGAGAACAGAGGATCTGGGAGACCATCCAAGAATTATGTGCTTCCACTTTTAGCCAAGGACGTCCTACTAAAACACCTCAACCTGACCCCTAGGTTCTTGCACTGACTGCTCAGGCCACTGAACTACAGTAAGAAGTTGCTGATTTACGTGAGGAAGTGGCGGCTGCTGCTAGCCCTCTTGGGGTTAATGAGGAAGATAGCTGTTGTCCTGGTTTGGCTGGGGCTCCTTGAATCCACTGCACTAGGGAGTTGATTGCCCTAGCTAATGAGGTGGACCATTTGAAACGAGATCAGGCTGAGTTGGACAGAGACGTACAGGAGATGAGTGAGCTGATAGATTCAGTAGATCAATTTGCCCCCTGTCTATCAGTGGGGCCATCCCTTACTTTGTGGTTGGCCGAGCTTTCCACTATTGTCACTACCCAAGGGCAATACTTAGATGTTACTGAATGACAGACCACTCTAGCTAACACAACAGGTGCCAGAACTACCGAGACTCTGACAACCCTTGAAGAAAGTGTTTGACAACTATGGGCTAGATAACACCCCTCTGAATCTGAAGCTGATTTCTCCCTGTGCATAAATATACTTGATAATATCAATGTGGTCCAGCTCCCAAAGCACACTTCAAGCCTACCTTTAAGCAATTCTTTGATCCCAAACCTTGATCATTGCAGCTTTCCTAACTATCTATGAAACTGCCATGAGAAGAGCCTTGGATGAGGTTAAGAAGGAACACATTCTACCCTGTCTTCACCCGGCCTGCCAAGAGGTAGTAGTGCCAGAGCTGCCCACCATTGAAGCTGGGAAATTATGAAGCAGCTTCTGATTGACAAGTTTGATGGTGATCTTAGCCTAGAGGTAAAAAAGGATGCCTTCATGCACATATCCTTCAAGCCCAAATAGTGATGCTAGCCAAGTTTGTAGACAGATTCTACATGGAAGGGCAGCAACTGATTACGAGCAGACAACTAACAGCCCATGAAGCCTATATGGCTGCGCTTAAGCCCTCAAGGTTAATCAGCTTCTGTGCCTCCACTTCAAAGCCCACAAAGCTATGTTATCTTCCATGAAGAGTATAAAAACACTGCTACAGGACATGCATCTTACCCATTCTGGGGAAGTTGTTTGGGAGAGTTGTGCTGCCAACCAACTCTGGATATTCTTCTCACAATCCTCATATCCTCACTATGAACTCACAGAATCCTCCTCAACGTCAGGGTTACCACAACTGTGGTCAGATAGGGCATCACTCTTGTGTCTGCACCAATCTGCGGGTTGAATGAGCTGTTCCCAAGGATCAGTCGGGAAAAAACAGTCAACCTAGAGGCGGAGATGCTCTTGGTTGACAATTATTCCCAGTCTCCTTCTATACCTCCAACTGTTACTGACTCTGAGCCTACTGATGATGAGGCTCCTCCTATCCTCCTCCTGTTCCATGACATTTCTGATGATTCTGATGTGGATGAATCTGATATTGAAGACCCTGATGCATACAGGTATTCTGTTCTTGCTGTCCCTGAGACTATTGCAGTTCCCTACAAGCTACCATCTAGGAAGACTACAACTACCACCAAGCCCTTGTCTGAGGCCAAAATAGTAGTCTCAGCCCCTATATTACTCAGGCAAAACGGTCCCCTGTATTAGTGGAATCATCAGAAGAAGTTGCTAAAGCTGCAGATGCCGTTTCAAGAATGTATCTGTCTCACTCTCTTTCCAAACTGTATATAAGGAGTTCCTGGGACTGAGATGCATGATTGAGAAATGGGACAAGGAACTAGCTGAGGCGCAAAATATCTTGGCGTTCTGCCACCCTTTAGATGCACCACCACTTGGGTAGAAATATCTATCCAGAAAGTAAAAATCAAAGCCTTCCTGGACACTGTTTCTCCTGTCAACGTTTTTCTTCTAAGCTGATGAAGAATCTTAAGCTGGCTCCTGACCTGAATTACCATCAATCTTATGGCACTGCTGGTCTCTCCATGACTTGCGCCATTGGCACGTACTCTGCTTTGCCAATGCAATTTGGTAAACCTCTGTTGGCTGCGTCGGCTGTTGTTCTAGAAAATGAGAGCTACAACCTTTTGGTGGGTACTCAGTTCTTTCAGGAGTATAATGGAATTATCAACCTAAAGGATGGTTATCTTTCTATCCTAGGGGAAAAAGTCCCTCTGATCTTTGAGGAGCCAATCAAAGTTCCTGTTAAACGTTTGAAGACATGTACCCTGGAGTACCCCTCTGGGGTTTTCACCCTAAAATACTGAACCCATTCCACCAACATGAAGTGTCCTCCCATGGCTTGTCCTGCATCTGAGGGGATTCCTCTCATGGCCACGTCTGCTGTCACCATCTCTCCAGGCTCTCAGGCGTTCCTAGACTCTCAGATATCCTATGAACTGCCTGAACAGACTTTATTTAGAACTGTACTCCCCTCTGTCACTGGGGCGTAACAAGCCTTACCTTTGTCCTAGAATTCTGGACGTTTCCCAAAAGGATCTTGTGCAATTACTAGTTGCCAACCTTACTGCACTTCATATGACCATATCCAGAGGACAGGTTGTTGGTTACAGGAAGTTGTTAAATGCCCCTGACGTCTTGTCCCTTCACCCGTTTGGAACGTTTCAAGACTTCAACCTTCCCAAAGACAAGCCTCAAGTCCTATCTCTGTTCACTGCCCAAGACTTTCCTCAGTTGTCCCTGGTACAACAGAAAGAGGTGCTTGATTTACTAGACCAATTCTCAGACATCTTTGCTAAAGATAGCACTGACTATGGATTGTCCAAAGGTGTAATTCATCAGATTGACACAGGAGATGCTCCCCCCTTTTGAGCCAAGCCATATTTCTGCAAACAACTGGAAGATACACAGGTTTCTAAGGAGCTCAAACAACTACTAGACACTGGACTGCTAGCTCCCTCTCAAAGTCCCTGGGATTTTCCCCTGCTCATCTTAAAGAAAAAGGATGGGGGCCATTGGATTGTGATGGACTATTGAAGGTTGAATTCTCAAACCAAGAAAGATTCCTATCCCTTGCCACACATTGATGAAACTCTTTGCTGCCTTGGAGGTTCTAAGTTTTTCTCTGTCATGGATTTGGCGTCTGGTTACTGGCAAGTTGATCTCTTCCCTGAAGACCGTCAGAAGGCTGCGCTCATCACGTCAGAATGATTGTTTGAACCTACCTACATGCCGCAAGGACTCTGTAATGCCCTGGCAACTTTCCAGAGGGCCATAGTTTCCATCCTGTATGATTTGAAGTTGTCATGTGTCTTAGTCTACCTAGATGATATAACAGTCTTCAGTGCAACTTTCACTGATCACCTAGCCCATCATAAAGAGGTGTTCATAAAGATTTGAGAGGCTGGCCTAAAGTTAAAGCCTTCTAAAAGTGCTTTTTTTCAAAGAACGCCTTGAGTTCCTGGGCCATGAAGTAACTCAAACGGGGATTCATCTAATGACCAAGAAAATTGAGGCCATCAACAAAATGCTTCCGCCCACCAATCTATGAGAAGTACAAGACTTCTGGGCATGATGGGTTACTATAGGCAATTCATTCCTGATTTTGCTGATACTAGCAAACCACTGATCCAACTGTTGTGTAATGTTCCTTTTAAACGGACTGCCAGCCAACAACAAGCCTTTGAGACTCTAAAATAGAAACTCAAGAAAGCACACATTTTAGTGTACCCCTATTACAATAAATAATTCATCTTGTACACTGATGCTAGTGACCTTGCAAATGGGGCTATCTTTGCTCAGCTCAACAATGAAGGTGTGGACCACCCTGTAGCCTATACTTCCCGTGTGCTAAATAAGTATGAAAATAATTATAGTGTTACAGAGAAGGAGTGCCTTGCTGTGCTGCATGCAGTTAAAAAATTCCGCCACTATGTGTATGGTACCCATTTCACTGTTTTCACCAACCATGCTTTGCTTAAGTGGTTACAACAACTTAAGGAGACTGAAGGACGCTTGGCCAGATGGGCCCTCCGCCTGCAAGGTTATGACTTCACTGTGCTCTATTGCCCCGTGATTCAACATCAGAACGCTGATGGACTGTCCAAAATGCCCATCCTTGTCCTCCATCCTGCTGAGGCAGACCGTCTGTATGAGCTAATTGGCTACCCTTCTTCCTGGAAAAATGAGACAGAAGAGGTTTGACTTGCCCTGTCTAAATTGTCTGAAGACACCCTCATACGTGACAACCAACTCTTCAAGAAGGTGAGGGGTCAATACCTGCCTTACGTGCGCCCCAGTCTTTGCCTCTCTATGATATCACAGGCCCATAAAGAGCTGGCCATGGCGGCATTGCCAAGACCTTTGACTGGCTTCAGAAGAATTACTTCTGGGAGAATCTTTGTCTATTATCCCAGATGTTATAGCTAGTTGCCATGAATGCCAACTTCAGAGGCCTCAAGCTGCTTCTCACAAGTTCAAATTGGTTCCCCCAAACTCGCCTTTCATACGGTCAGCATTGATGCTGTAGGCCCTCTCCCCCGCTCACATTCCAGATGTTGTTTCATCCTGATTGCAGTTGACTACTTCAGCAAGTGGTTAGAGGCTTGCCCTACAAAGGACATCACTGCTAAGACTACTGCTGCCTATCTGTTACAAGATGTTTTCTACCGCCATGGCTGCCCTCAAGTGCTGTTGTCAGACAATGGAACCAACTTCAATGCCAAACTTGTAACTTCTGTTGTCAAAGCTTTGGGAACTCAACAGTTTTTCTCTGCCCCCTATAATACTTCCACTAATGGAGCAGTTGAGTGTGCAAATTTGAAATTGGTCTCTATCATAAGGAAGCTTACCTACTCTGATGCTACCAACTGGGATCTAACTTACCCGCTTCTCTCTTTGCCTACTGCCTTAGCAAACATTGTGTCACTGGGTACTCCCCCTTTCCCATTTGTATGGGCGTGAAGCCACCACTACGTTGCTCTTGGGGGTTCCCTACTCTCTTCTGATAAGGCCACAAATCCTGACAACCATATCAAAGACTTAGTCAACCACATCATTGATATACAGGCCACTGCCTACACTTCCGTTTATAAGACCAAGATGCTCAAACTCTCTCCTGACAACGCTGGGAGCTCCCCCTTGCCTGAATTTGCTGTTGGTGACCATGTCCTGTACTACCAACACTGTGTGGGTGGACACACCCACAAGCTGGACTCCCTGTGGATTGGTCCTTTAGAGGTGACTTTCAAACAAGGGTCAGAGTACACTATAAAGCTCCTCTCTAGTGGTCGCCTTTTATCTCACGTACATGCCAAGTTCCTCTGCAAGTATCACTCCCCTAAGGCCAATATAGAGGGGGCAATGTCATGAATAACGGCATTAACAATATTTTGATTTTGCCTTTGGTGGGTTATTTTGAGGACAAATCTCTTGCTTTCGCTTTTGCCACTTGAAATGAATGGATAACCAATTCAGGAAATACTATTGTTTGGTTTCCTGAATCCTGCGCAACTCACTTTCCCCACTCATGCTGGTGGTGTTTGATCCTACCGTCCATGTACTGTTTTTTGGTAAAGCTACACAGTATATATTCCATTTCACTTCTACCAATAAAGTTTATTTTTTATTCACATTTTTGTCTTTGTATCTTCAGTACTTCTGCACCTCTCTCTAGCCACAACTAGTAGAGATTATTCTTCCAGGGCCGCAAGGTAATTGCATAGCCTTCCCTGTCTTCTAACTGAGACTTAGTACAAATCCAATCCTAAGGTTAGGATTTCCCGCCATGTGTCTGTGCCACGCCTCAGAACACAACAGTTCCCAGAATAGCCAGGTTGGAATAGCCATAACTATCAGAGTCTTCACTATCAGAATTGTCAGGCTCTGAACCACTGGAGAGATTGTGAAACAGATGAAGGATAGTTGGGCCAGAAGAGGAGGGAGCTTCCTCATCAGATGGAGGATCAGGGGGAGACAGGGGAGATTGGTCAGCAGAGAGTGTCTCTGTCTCTAAGCTGATCACTCTTTTCCCGCCTGTTCCTTGGGATTGCAACCTTCTACTCCGGGATTAGTGCAAGTGCGCAAGTGGTTTTCAATCTGACGACAGTTATGGCAGCCTTGTCTCTCAGCCTGCTCACTAGTACCCAGAGTCATAATGTGTGGCATACAAGAGGTAGTCCCAGCATTATTGGCTTTATTCTCACGCATCACTGTACCTCCATGTGTCAAATGCATGTCTTGCAAGAGCGTCTTAATACTCTTCATGGAAGTAAGTGAAGCCTTGTGTGCCTTAAAGTGTAGGCATAGAAGCTGGTTCACCTTCAAAGCATTTGAACATGCTGTGTAGGCTTCCCTGGGAGTTAACTGCAGACTAGTAATTAATTGCTGGCCTTTAATGTAGAAACAATCTGAAAACTCAGCCAGGCTTTCCTTGGGTTTGAAAGCGATGTGCATAAATGCATCTTTCTTGATTTTTAAGCTGAGGTCTCCTCCAAACTCTTCAATAAGGAGGCGCTTCATATCCTCCCAAGTGATAATAGAAGGGATCTCAGGGACCATGACTTCCTGGCAAGTGGGATGGAGGCAGGTAAGGATGTGTTCTTTCTTGAGCTTGTTGGTAGCCCTACACATTGCAGTTTTGTAAATGGTTAGAAAAGCAGCAATAGTAGAGGTTTTGGGATCAAATATCTGTTTGAAGGTTGGCTTATAGTTCAGGTCAATAGAGGAGGACAAGGACTGGCTGTTTCTACCAGGGTTGAGGACATTTTTATGAGGGTTTCCCTCAAGCTTGGATTCAAAGCAGGTTTTCTGGCCCAGAGGAGTCAAAGGCTTTCCTCTAAAGTGTCCAAGGTAGAGCTGTTTTGCCCACTAATATCTCAAGCTTTGGCGTCAGCAAGCCGTAATTCATCAACCTTGATTTGTTGCACTGCTTGGGTGCCAGCAATCCAATTGACACGGGTAGCCAGGGAGTTGGTCTGAGCAACCAAAGGGGCAACTTGTCCATTTAGGGTCTCTGTAAAGCGGGAGAGGTTTTGGACCTCTCTTTCAAATGTGTCTTGCCTATCAGCTACATCATTTGACACTTTTTCAAGTTGATCTAGAGCACGCACACAGTGGACCTGGGGTTGACCTTCTAAGCCAGGGCAACAACTATGCTTGTCATGAGCACAAGTATTAATGACTTCACCTTTCTCATCATCTTCAGATTCAGATGACAAATCTTCATAATTAGAGAGGTGCTGTCTTAATTACTCAATTTCACTTCATAAGGTAGCCACCTGATCAGTGAGGGAGGCAATACAAGGGTCAGGCATAGGTTCAACTGGAGGGGGGTTCTGCACAGAAGCTTGGCGTCTAGTGGTAGCCTTGAACTCGGCAATGGCCTCCCATACTTTGGTTTCAAAATCAGATGGGGTCTTGACAGGAGGAGCAAGAGGAGTCACCTCAATAGAGGCTACCCTGTCATCCACATAATTTTGCACCTGGTATAGAGTGTTGCCTAGTGCAGCCTTATCTAGACCATATTGATGCTGCAAGTGGTGGCCCCAAGTATCAACATGAGCTCATATCAATTTGAGTTGCAAGTTGACATGCTCTCTGAATTGATTGAGTTCACTAACCAGAGTCTCAAAGTCCTGCCAATGGTTTAACAGAAAGCCTTAATTTGCTCACGCCAGACTGCCTGATGTTCATCCAATTTGCATAGTCAATATTTTATGTATCCAGGGAGCAAGGAATAAAGGGAGTTCAGGGAGGCGGTTAAATACTCCTGTGACACCAACAAATTGCGCTGGTTGTCAGAAATACAAGCAAAGAGACTATGTGACCATTCTTGGTAGGCCATATTTTGAGTGTGGTTATTTGAGACGGCGGAGGCTACATCATCTAACAGTTGATTTTGAGATCCCAAGGCAAGTTGATGGTGGACTAGGGCAGGTTGGATGAATTGGTTGACTAATACACCAATAGTATCCATGGATTCCATCAACGTGGGGGGAGACCAAAGTCCAAAAGGAAGGAGTACAGGTCTTCAGAGGCGTACCTGGGACAGAGGCCAGGGATAGAGTGCATGGTTACCGTGCCAGAGTGAAGAAGAGAGCAGGCGGCAGCACCGGCTAGCTCATAGTTAAGAGAGAAAGCAGGAAGGGGTGCCCACAAGGGCCTGGGAGACAGAACCAATACCATAGGATTTGCAGGAGCATTGGTGATGTCTTCTTCTAGAGGGGGACTAGAAACTTTAGGTCGATCTGGTACTTTGGAAACAAAGAGAGATGGACCAGAGAATGTGTGTGGGAACAGGATAACCAAGGGGCTTGCAGCCCCTGTAGTGAGCACCATTTTGTTGGGTTTGGCTCCAGGGGACGACATCCTGGAGGACACAGCGGGAAATCTTTATTAAAAAAGATTTGAGGTTCAAAGCTAGCCTTGGGTTAGCCTTCAGGGCAAAATTGAGGGCACATACCTTAATTTCCTAGAAAACAAGATTTAAAAGTCCTTTTGGCGGAAAGGACAGAAAAGGCTTGAAGATTATAAAAGCCAACACAAATGTGGATAAACTTGTCTTTATTAGGAGTAATGATTCTACTTTAAATAATAGACAAGGAAGGTGATCACTCAATAGGAAGACAGAGTAGCTGAGGGGGTCATGCTGGGATGAGGTCATACCAAGATCAACCACAGACAGGTATGATAATCCGGAATGGGTGGATATTGAACCAGACCCATTTACATAAGGTAGGAATTTCTGAACTTGAAGGCAAAACCAGCCAAATCTTTGCAACTATCAATATTTGAAGGCCAAATCAAAATGGCATTAATTGCACAATTTACAACACTTTTTGTACAAATTGCCTGCTTTCTTGTGACTGCGTTGACGGCCAATACTTGGTGTAGCAAGTCTTCATTCATTTATTCTTTATCAGGCAAGTATCTTTTGGGACAGGCTTCTTGATCCAGAAAGCAGCTGTCACAATCAGTGATGTCTGGTTCAATAGGTAGAGAGGGTTGGTTACTACTAGCAGTCAGGATTTTCTTCCTGAACTGACTGCTTAGCAGTTTTTTTGGCAACTGCCAGAATTAACTCATTCCGCAAGTTGACTTACTATATGTTGAAAATCAGAATTAAAAATACTTTAATGTCAACAGCATTAAAAAGTCAGAATTAAGTTTTAACTCATGCAGACTACTAAATGTTGATACTTTTTTAATAGACAGAAACATGTTTCCTGAATATTTTACTCAATAAAAATTAAGCTTCAAGGTAGGTTTTGGGTGATGTGACAACATAGATTTTAAAAAGTCCATAAAAAATTATACATGAATATTAAAAAATTTCATAAAAATACACTTTTATTTTATTTTACTATGATATTAGCTATCTTTACTATAATAAATTTTTCCCCACTTATAAAAACAAAAAAATCCAATATAAAAAAAGGTACTACATAATATTTCACGTATTAAAACAAAATATATCAATCAGAAACAGTAATACAAAGTTTTTTCTATATTGAAAACTACAAAAAACATATAATTTACTAGTAAAATACCAATATAGGCCATGTAATACAGTCTAAAGCATCAAACTATCAATAAAAAAACCAATGATTTTATAAAAGCAGTATCATAAAATATTAATGAGTTATTTATAATAACTATTTACTTAAAAATATTATACTTAACATATAAGAACTATATAAAAAATTAGGCAATACTCAATAAATTTAATAGAAGCTAGACTGTAATAACCTGGTTGCCATTAAGAACTGTGGCAATCTTCTTAATGTATTCCTCAATCTCTGAAAGCTTATATTTGGCCTTGACAACGTCCTTGATCTTCTCTTGATACTGTTTCTCTTTGGTGGTTCTCTTCTTCTTAGATGGGCAGTTCTCAATATCTTTGATGGATGCAGCAGTCTTCCCCTGTTGGGCTTTGAGGTGCTTGTAGAAGGTGTTGTATCTGTACTTGATTCCAAAGGAGGACTTGATATGCTTATGCCAGCCCTCTAAAGATAGAGTGGTTTTACTCTCATCCTAAGAACTGCCTGGTAGCAGTTCCGGTTGGCTTTGGCTCTGGGCTTGCTCTGGCGCTTAGTAACCTTACGTCAAATCCACTATGGTTTGTAATATTCAATGAAAGGGTAGAAGGCATGTGATACTCTTACTACAGTAATTGGGGGAAGTCTGTTGGTTGTTCGACAAACTAGAATTAGAGTTGTGATTGGGAGATAATCTGAGGGTCAGTTGGTAGACTTGATACTTTACTAGTCAGATACCAGACAAGTAGTTGATAGTACAAAGTGATTGGACCTGTAGAACAACAAAGGGTTTGGTATACAATAGCAACTACTTGAAAGCAAATCCTCAACAAGTGACTTCTAGTCAAGCTAATTGGCAGTGTAGTTGATGGAAGTAGACTAGCCTTTGGGGTTCTTAGATTATACACTCAAAGAAGTATTTGATAGTGTAGCTAATATAAGTGGGGTGTAACATATATTTTATTGAGAAAAGGGAGAGGTGTTTATATACTACATCTTACTTGATAACTCAAGGTAAGTTGGCCATTGCATGGGGGTTAGAAAAGGGGAAAATGAATGTCAAACCACTAGGGATCAAGACAACAATCAGGGGAGGATGGGAACAGCCCCAGCGGCACAAGGGGGTTGAAGAAGACTCAAAGATGGAGAAGTTGATCAGTTAACTGCAAATGGTGAACTACATTGATTTGTAGATTTAACGTCCAGTTGATGGAATTCCAATCCAAAACCAAGGCAGTGTAGATGAGCAATCCAGAATCTAGTTGTACTTGTATATGATCCAGCAGCTAGTCTAAATCATAAGCATCAGGAACAAATACTATATTGGAAGGGATATCAAGATCCAATACAATCAGGAGTACTCAACAACAATCAGAATTAAAGCAACCAACTGATGATGAGTTTCACCACACATCCCCCCACATGAATAGACTATAAATATGGAAATTCATAGAGCCTGATCAGCAAAAATGGAGGACATTAAGAAACTTGTTGCAGACCTAGTAGCCAAGCAGTCAGCTGTGGCAGAGGAAACAAGACAATCACCAAGGGTCTGATTGAAGTATTCAACATGCTGGATGACTATGCCAAGGAGATAGAGAAATTAGAGCGTTTCTAACAGAATATATTCTCCATTGCTAGTGGTAGCCAGCAAGCGCGTTCAATGAGTACTTCCAGTAACTATCAGAAAGTAACTGACGTCAACAAGCAGCAAAAACCGGTAGAACAAACCAAAAAAGCCTCAAATCTTGTTACACAAACCAGTAGCACCCATTACTAAAAAGGAGAAAGAGAAGGAGAAGCCTTCAGATCAGCAAGAATCCACTGAAGAGGCACTCCAGAGTATCTGGAAAGAGGTGTTGGCCTTCAAGAAGCTGGTCAATGGAAGAACATCCAATAAACATACTGAGGCACTGAACCCCAGCTCAATGAAACTGATACCTGAGGTAACAACAACAACTAATGTTTTTTAATCTTCTTTAGGACACCAACGTGGGATACGTGGTACCCATGGACTTTGACAGTAATGTAGTTTGGCTAGGATCATCCTGGAAAGAACTTTTTGAGGCGTTCAAGGTTTAATTTCCTGATGGCAAGACGCCAATTCCTCTTTTGAGTTGCATGGAGAATACTGCATTATTGGCTGAGCAACAGTCATACGAGGTGGAACTAGATCAATTCCTTCAGGAAGCAACTAATTTGGACGTAAGTCAGGAGGAGCAAGAGAAAATCTTGGCAATCTGTTGCCCTGTGGCTCTCAGCCGGGCTTTTCCTGGTGAGTATTATATGTCTCCTCAGGCAATCTCTCTCCAGAACAGGGTAGAAAAGTGTTGTCCTACAGAATACCAAGAGTTGTTCTTCATTACTTTGTCCCAAGAAGCTAACTTCTCCTACGGCCAGTTGATGGGATTCTTGTATCTTCTTACCTTGGAGATATTATTTGAATTAACCCACAAGAAGGACTTGTTGGCAGAGGAGGTCCCTGATATTATAAAAGAGCAACTTACAGAGTTCCTGAACGGCTGGTTAGCCAATGGCCCTCAATCAGAATTCCTGGCCAGTCCTGGGCTCCTGATATTTGGATTCTTTGGTTCCAATTTTGGCATGGCACATCTGGATCAAGTCAAGTTCCCCAATTTTTTGAAATTCTGTAAAGTTGGCTCTAGTAGTCCTTTGGAAGCCAATGTTGTTGGCAAAGAAGTATCAGTCATGCATCATCTTTGGGATGTGCTTTATTCCCTTGGTTTTGTTGTTTCTCTCAAATAAGCAATGTGCGATAAAGCGCTTCTCTCTTTTCAATTTGTTTTATGTTTTTCTTTGGGTTTTGTCCTTACAATAGATTTAAGGGTATGTTATAAAATAGAAAAGTAGAGGTAATAAAACTAGGTAAGGGAAGTGCAAACCCTAAACCTTAGCTAGAGGTCCAGTCAGTCTTGAAGAGTTGGCTGGACATGCTTTCAGGAATTTAGCATAGACACAGTTGATAAGTTGTTCAGAAGTTAAATACTTAAGGTTGTAGACATCATAGCCTACTTTGGCAATGAATTCACATGGGTTGGTCTATAAGCTATCTAGATTGTTTTGTGGCTTGTGAAGTTGTTGTTGGTACAAAAGAACTCAGTCACCAACTTGAAACTTGGGGAGGGCTGGTAGATTCACTTGGTCTTGTGAGTAACTTTTAACTTGATATTCCTTTAGACTGTTGAACACTTGAGACTGGGTTTTCATTATTTTTTTGGTCAAGAGATTCAGTTGTTGAGAGTATGTAGATTCACTACAATTGGGGTTCAATGGTACCAAGTGCATAGGAAGTCCAAGTTGTTGGCCATATAGCATTTTGAATGGGCTTACACTAATTCTAGAATGTACAGTGAATTGGTATGCCATGACAGCTGCACCTAGATGTATGTCCTGTGATGAAGACCAATCATGTGGTAGCTTCTTAAATATCCTAACTAGAGTTCCATTAACTCTTTCAACAGCTCCATTTGTCTTGGGTTGGTAAGGGCTGAAGAGGTACTCTGGATTCCCATTAGATCATGTAACCGAGGTAATATAGCCTTGAAAAAGTTGGTCCCATTGTCAGTTAAGATTATAGCAGGACAACCATGTCATAAAATGATCTCTTGAAGTACAAACTTAGCAGTCTGTAAGGAGTTGGCGGAAGCAACAGGTTGGACTTTGTCCCACTTGGTTAAGTGATCTATGGCAACTATGATGTACTTCAGTTTTCCTGGACCCGCGCTGGGGAGTGGTCCGACAACGTCAATTGACACAGTCTGGAAAGCGTATCCAGGTAGAATGAATTGATAAGACTATTGGCTGGGGTTTTCTCTAAACCTAGCGCACTGGAGACATTTGTTGACAAATTCTGCAATATCAGTGGTCATATTTTCCCAATAAACGTATTCTGACATTGTTTTCATCATTTGTTGTATCCTGGCGTAGCCTAATTGCTGATAGAAGTCCTCAAGACAAGCAAGTCGATTGAAGGGACAAATATAGGGGTAGAGTGGTACCCTTATAAATTTTGAAGAGTTTACCATCTTTTATGAATGTATGTTGACTTAGTTGTTGGAGCGTCATTTTCACTCTCTCTTCTAGGGAACTCCATTGGTCTGGTCAACTGATAAACTCATAGAGACTATCAAGGTCCTCTCCTAAAGCAGCAACAATTGGTAGTCTGGATAGGGCATCAGCATTTCCATGTTTGATCTCTGGTCAGTGGACAATGTTGATGTTAAAGTTTTGTAACTTGGCAGCCCATCTTGCTAGTCTGCCTTCTGGGTCTTTCATCTTTCTTAGCCATAATAGGCTCAAATGTTAGGTGACTACCGTAGAGTGTGTTCCATGAACGTAAGGTTGACACTCTTTGATAGCATAAAGAACGGCTAGGCATTCACGTTCAGTAGTACTATAGTTCCATTCATGCTTATTAAGAGTTCTTGAGAAGTAAGTGACTGGATGTTCCTTGCCTTTGTTGTTGGTCTGTGACAGAACGGCACCAATTGCAACATTGGAAGCAACAGTATGCAAAGAAAAAAGCTTGGAATAATCTGGGTACACTAACAAAGGGTTAGTTATCAAAACATCTTTCAAGAATTGAAATGCTTCTTCACATTCTTTGGTCCAATTGAAATTGGTGGAAGTCTTTAACAGATGGAAGAGTGTTTGAGCTATTTTGGCAAAGTTGGGAATTAATTGGCAATGGTAACCTGCCATGCCTAGGATTACTTGAACTCCTTTCATGTCTATGGGGGAAGGCATCTGGGCTATGGCCAATTTCTTGGCTGGGATTGGTCTGATTCCTTTGCTGGAAATGATGTGACCCAAAAATTCCAAATATTTCTTAAAGAAAGAGAACTTAGAAGGTTTGAGCTTCAACCCTTTCTTCTGAAGCCTTATGAAGACTTCCTTCAAGTGGCTAAGATGTTCATCAAATTTCTTAGAGAAAACGTTTATGTCTTCCAAGTAGATGAGAACACAACTTAGTTTAAGATCAGCAAATGTACTATCCATGAGTCATTATAAGGAAGCTGGTGCGTTTGCTAGTCCTTGGGACATTCTAGTCAGTTGATAAAATCCTGCTGCTGTGATTAGGGCGCATTTCTCTTGATCCTCTTCAGACATTGGTACTTGCCAGTAACCAGAGACCAAGTCCATTGCTGAGAAGAAATATGCTCTGCCTAGTTGGTCAAGTTTTTTGTCAATACATGGCAGAGGATATTTGTCTTTCTTGGTTATCTGATTTAACTGTTGGTAATTGATGGCAACTCAATTTGGGCCATCTTTCTTCTTAACTAGCAGGAGAGGGGAAGCCCAGGGACTACTTGCTGGTTTCAGAAGACCAGCATTTAGCAGTTGTTGAACTTCTTCACCAATTATTGCATTGTCCTTAGGTGATCAACAATATGACCTTTGGTAGATAGGAGCTGAATCATCAACGTTGATTTTGTGCTTGACTCTTTTTGCACAACCTAAGTCAAAATTAGATGTTGCAAAGATGTCTTTGAACTCATCTAAAAGTTTTTCAAACTTGGACATCTCCCCCTCAGAAAGTCCAGACATCTCTTCACGCGGAATGTCGGCCAGTACTGAGTGAGTATGGGTTAGAGATGTTTATGAAATCCCTAATTCCAGTAGGTTTCCAACATAGTAGACAGAGTCAATGTCTGATGTTGGTTCAATCCTAACATATGCAATTGGTTGATGTCTTTGGACAACAATTTTCTTTGATGAGAGATTGGTTAATAGCACCTTAAGCTCTGAATGATTGGCTTTGTTAAGAAATCCTGGAGCTGCAATTGGTTTGACCAGCAAAGTGTGAGGAAGGCTAAACACATTAGAAGACATTCCTGGGGGAACGTCAAACAGAATGCCTGTGCTAACAACCACTTGCATAAAAGACTCTCTCACCATAGAATGAGACAGCCTTTAATTTAATGCCTGTTGCTGAGTTAGCATGAGACTGAAGAGTCTTGGTATGCAAGTTGGCAAGACGGTAAGGAATTCCCATGACATCATGCAGGTACTTGATTAAAGTATGGTGTTGGTTGGTTTTCCCTTGTGATATCATGTATGATGTTTGGTTGTTGTTAAACAATAACAGAATATAATATCCTATAAGGGTTATTGTTCTTGTACCCATGGCTATTATAGCGTCATATTGTTATAGCAGGTCAGTACATATTAGCATGACATAACTTGTTGTAAGGACTAGCTCACCAAATATCAGAGGGATACTACTGTAGGCACCTGCAGCAATGGTTTTTTGATCCCCTGCGGTAGAAAAGCTTTCACCATAAGCCAAGTCTGGTTTTAACCAAAGCCTTGATACTAATTGGGAGGATACAATTGTTGTTGGTGCTCCTGTGTCAACGACGGCTCAAATATGAGTATCAAAGACTTTAAGCTGAACCCATGTACATGTTTTTGTCGGATTGATAAAATTATTAGTGATATTACATATGGGATCAGTTCTTAGGTGCTCTTGTAGAGCATCCAAACAATCCTTAAAAATTGAAAGGGCTTTCAAGAAAGTCTTAATTGGGATGGGGAACAATATGTTGACAAAGAAACTGTTGTTGTATGAGGTGATGTCTTTGCAGTTGCTATCAGAGTTAGTCAAGAGTGGTTCAGGTACAGACTGGGACAGGTAGGGACAGAAAGTCGGGTTGGTGATGCTAGAGTTAAGAGATTCCATTAAGGCATGTCTATTCTCTAGCTGTTGGGCCTGTACTAATTTCTTGCTGATTGGGTTGGATAGCACAGCAAAAATACCAGCTATGTTGTTGGGGGAGGTTTACATAGAGGTGATGGGGACTCCCTGAGTCCATCACCTATTTGTTTTTGACTCTTATTTATAAGAGAAGTAGTTTTCTATGTGGATGGTGTCCTCAGTAGAAACTACATAAAGTCCAGGTTGACCCTGAGTTCTACTTCTAAACATCTCATGTACCTTTTTATACACAGCAAAGTTGGTGCAATCCTTTTGCATGTATGTCTTCTCTTTGCAACCTGTGTAGTCAGGCTGTATGTGATATGGGGTTGGCTGGGCATTAGAATTGCTCTGATAAGAAGACAATGTTTGTTAGACAGAAGTTGGAGTTGGTTTTGGAGTGATGTAGACTTTTCAATCGGTATGCTTTAGGTGGTACAGCTGGGTTTTAAGCTGTCCTAGAGTAAAGACTTGCTCTACAATCAAAGTGATGTCATTAAGACCATTTATCTGACCAGAAAACTCAAGCCAGAGATCCTTGTATGGCAACAAGGCATGTCAGAGGGCACAGCAACAGTTGTTGGGGCTGATGAGGTTCTTCATCTGCAGCCAAATTACCATGGATTGGAATTCACAAGGAAAATCTTCAAAGTTCTTAATTTTTAGAACTAGAAATTTATATCTGTCAATTTTGTCCCTTGCTTCTGAGTTGAAGACTTTTAGGAGAGATTTTCTCACATCATTATATTTATAGTTTCTAGGAAGGTTTTGAGAGATGTCTGCTAATACTGCTTTTTCTAGCATGCAAATACAGGCTAGACCTATCTCTCTTGATCCTAGTCCTCCATTAGCCTTTTCAAAAGTGTCCAGCCATATGTGGATGTCAATGTTGTTGTAACTGTGCTGTTTTAGCAGAGTTACACAGGGAAAAATATTTAGGAGATAAATAATAATCTTTATTGTGAGATAGTGATTATATAGCTACTGTGAATCAATGGATAGGAGGAACATAATTGGTGATCACACGGCTGGATGGAAGAGGGGGTGGCTTGATCCTGCTAATGAGTCAAGCGCCAAATTGAGGTATCCACCGTGAAGGATCATCATTTGTTCATGTTGCTGATTTGGTAATCCAAGTTGACTTCCGGGTCTGGCTTTGGGTGACTGGGTTATTGGATTGCGGGTCACAAACCTGCTTGGTTGGGACCTTGCTGGCGGGTCAAGCCTGTGGTTTTGACAATGTGACTGTTCATTGAGAATTTGGTTTTGAAGAGACTATTTGGCTTATTTCTGCCTGAAATAGAACCATGGTGTACTCCTTGCTGATATGTGGAGGATAAGATTGTTGACTAATCCTCATAACCAGAGTTGGAACTAGAACTATTACTATTGGAGTATTTGGTTTGGTGACGTCTGCAGCAGGACTGGTGTTGGTGACTCTCAGGACTTCTCTGGCAATGGTGGCTTCTTGGACCTTTACTCCCAATTGGCATAGCATTTGCTCCAGTTGCTATGTTGGGAGGTGTGTACTGAGGAGGACAAGCAGGGTTGGTTCAAACGTGATTGAGGATATTGCCAATGATAGTGGGGTTGTGGGTTTTTGGATCCCCAATGGCAAGTCAATTGAAGCGTTCTTCCAGGGTAGTTGTGGCTATTCTTAGTTCTTTGACTACTTGTCCTTGGTTGTTGAGTAGGGTAGTGGTGTTGGCCAATTGAGCTGTAAAACTACCCACTTGCTCTGTTAGAGCTTGATTGGCAGTATGCGCCTGTTGTACTCCTTGATTGCAGGTAGTAAGCTGTTCCACTACTGGGGCAGTAGTGGTAGCTAGATCTTTGGTACATTGCTGTTGTACCTCTTCAATTTGAGTGCAATTTTCATTGAATCATCTGGTGACCTCAGCGTCAACATGGGTAATAGCAGTGTTCTGCTGTCTCTGGACAGCACTCTGAGCAGAGGTTGCACAGGACAGTTATCTCATTTGTTCCATTATTCTTGGATATGTCAATGGTGGTTGATGAGGGTTGTTCCTTGGGCTTTGAGATGAACCGCAGAAAACTCCAAGTTGGCAGCCAAAGTGACAGTGAAGTTGCAGAGAGGAGAAAACTGGGTATCCAAAAAGGTATTTGACTCCTGGGTTATTCCTTCTAAGTAGATGGCAGTTACTCTGGCACAAGCATTGGACACTTCAAGCCGCTGATTGATGATATTGTTCCATTCACCCTGTAGCTCAAAGCTAATAGCAGTTGACTGTTGGAGGTCTTCATGCTGGTTATTTAGTTCTCAAAGGCTGACATTGACCTGATTGAGCCTATTCACCGTGCCCATGAGTTTAGGATGACCAACCCTAGTGGTGTATGTGGTTAGTCTCTCTAAACTGTCAACTGTTGATCAAGCAAGGACTCTATTATTGTGTTCAATCATTTGCTTGATCTCTTGCAGACCTTGCTTGGTATTATTGATCTCTGCGGAGGTATCCAGAGGGAGATAAGGATTAGTATTGGCTTGTCCAATAGAAGGGGCAATTGGAAACAATTGAAGGCTGGGGCTAGTAGAGACAGGTTATATAGGTGCAGAATGCCAACAATTTTAAGTTTGAACAACTCCAGAAGCAGAGAAGTCAAAGGCCTCGTAAGTTGGGACCAACTGTCTCACTGGTCAGCTAGGAGGTTCTTAGGGTCCCAGAAGAGGGATCAGGGCAGGTTGTACTATAAGAATCTTTCTGGATCAAAGCTGCACTACGGGACTAGGGAAATTGTTAGGGTTACTCAGTACCCTGCTTGGTGTAGTGGCTTGTTGGCTGGTCCAATTTCCTGTGGTGTGATTTCTCCAGAGGGGACTGAGCTGGTCTGACGGGATTGTTGGAGGTGGTGGTCAAGGAATGGAGATAGTTCTTCCGGTTGACAACTGGCTCACCCTTTGGGGGTGAATGCTGCCAACTGATCCCGGGTTAACGGCGCTTGCTTAGGATGGTGCTGATGTGGTAGTAACTGGAAATACCGTTCTATGAGGACAACCAATGCATTGGATATTGTCATTTAAAGATAGAAGAGGTACTCCAGAAGATCTTGTGTTAACCAAGTTGGGTAGGTTCTTCCCTTGTCAGAGGATTTGTAGGCGTTAATAAGAGGTTGGAAAGGAATTGGCTAAAAGCCCCTGTAGTGAGCACCAAGATGTGGTACTCTTACTACGGTAATTGGGGGTAGTCTGTTGGTTGTTTGACAAACTAGAATTAGAGGTGTGATTGGGAGACAATCTAAGGGTCAGTCAGTAGACTTGGTACTGTACTAGTTGGATATCAGACAAGTAGTCAATAGTACAAAGTGATTGGACCTGTAGAACGACAAAGGGTTTGGAGTAGTGACAATAGCAACTACTTGAAAGCAAATCCTCAACAAGTGACTTCTAGTCAAGCTAATTGGCAGTGTAGTTGATGGAAGTAGACTAGCCTTTGGGGTTCTTAGATTATACACTCAAAGAAGTATTTGATAGTGTAGCTAATATAAGTGGGGTGTAACATATATCTTATTGAGAAAAGGGAGAGGTGTTTATATACTACATCTTACTTGATAACTCAAGGTAAGTTGGCCATTACATGGGGGTTAAGAAAAGGGAAAATGAATGTCAAACCACTAGGGATCAAGACAACAATCAGGGGAGGATGGGAAAAGCCCCAGAAGCACAAGTGGGTTGCAGAAGACTCAAAGATGGAGAGGTTGGTCAGTTAATTGCAGTTGGTGAACTACATTGATTGGTAGATTTAACTTCTAGTTGATGGAATTCCAATCCGGAACCAAGGCAGTGTAGATGAGCAATCTGGAAGCTAGTTGTACTTGTATATGATCCAGCAGCTAGTCTAAATCATAAGCATCAGGAACAACTACTATATTGGAAGGGAGATCAGGATCCAATACAATCATAAATTACTTGACAATGAACAGAATTAAAGCAACCAACTGGTGATGAGTTTCACCACAAGGCACCATCATGTTCCTTGCATATAATTCTGGCATAGGAGCTCAAAGGCTTGTACAGAATGCTCTGGCTTTACAAAGGCTAGTGCTACAAACTGCTGAATTAAGAACTTGCACTTTCCTGATGTATCTAGACTGTGGAGCTTGCTGAGCTCAGATAGACCCTTTAGTTGCCTATTAAAAGCCTGTCAATAATGGAAAAAACATCCCCGGACCTCTCCATCAAAAGTGTTTACAAAAGCGTTATAATAGGCAGTTTCATAGTCTATGATTATAGTTGAGGGACTAAGTGCTTTATCATGAGCTTCTTGTTCTGCAGCAAGAGTGGCTTCACCCTTTTCATCATCATCTGGATTGGCTCTAGTGTTATGGCCAGGGGGACTCTTTTTATTACTGGGTAGGGCTTTGATGCCCTCCTGAAGGATTTTAAAGGCCTCTGTGTAGATCTCTTCTGTTGCCCCAGGAAGCAGAAAGTAGGCAAATGAGAGAACCTTGCCTTCAATAAGGGAATGTATAACTCTTTGTTGGTAAAAAAGGCGGGGGCATATTGCAAAGGTACTGTCACATAACCAGATCTCTGAATCTCTTAACTGCTCCAGGTTTTGTTGTGTAGCATAGAATATAATTCTTTCCTCTGATGTAGGTCCATCATCATATAAAAGGAATAACTCATTACCATCTAACATATTTAACTCCTCTTTCAATGCTAACTCTCCTTGGACCATGGCAGATTTCTTATGGGGGAATAGATAGCAGTGTTTGTCACATATGTACTTCACTAACTGATTGCAGTCAGGGACAAGCTTTAGGTTCTCATTACTTAGGTGAGTGGTGGCCTTAACTTCCAGATCAGAAGCTTTGACGTCTTTGGATACTGAGACCATTTGGTAGAGTTACCACTTTAGAAGCTTTTCAAAAGGATTGATTGGTGCATTGCATGTGTGCTCTCCTTTTTCATTAGTGACTTTATTCCATCCTTCTGTGTTGATCCTGGCAGCGCAGCTTCTATCTTCACACAAATAATGATTGCTTCTTCCTGCTCTCTTTTGATTGTTGCAATTAAAAACATAGCCATCACAGACTAAACTTGCACCACCTTTGGCAGACATTAGAGGATAAAACTAAGGGAACTTCTTTGGGAGCTTAAACTCTCCTTTGACGTTACATATATTGTGAACCTTTAGGGGATACCATGGGCCAATTGGTGCTTGATTATAGTCAGACAGGTAATCATCAGGATCTTCTTTATTGATACTTGATGAGGAGGATGGAAGTGCAGATTTGTTGGGCGGTGGAGGGGAATTATCTGGAGTTAAATTCTTGCACTTCTTGGACTAGGATGAGCTTGATTCATTGGGACTTGATTCCTTTGAGCTTGATTCATCTGGGCTTGACTGGGGTTCTGGACTCTTGGGTATCTATTTTATTCCTTGCTTGTTTAGTGGAACCTCATCTCCTTCTGATTGGTACCAGCTTAGAGAAGAGGAGGGTTCAGGGGAGGGCTCTTTGCTTTCAGGGTCTTGGGTCTTCTCCTGTGTCTTCTGTTTTTTTGAGGGCTCTTTGGCTGGTTTTTTGTTGGAATAGGGACTTTGGGCCTTTCCAGAGGCTTTGGGCACTTTCTTGGTTGACTTGGGGTTCTTTTGTGGCTTCTTGGAATATTTTTCCTACAATAATTAGAGTAGAGTTCATAAAGTAAGAATAATTATGTGAGACATGAAAAAATTAAATAATAATCACTTGTTTTATTTTTTATTATTAATTAAATAGTTTATATAAGTATGGAAAGTAATTTTAGAGCTAGTTTATTAGTAAAGAATAGAAAAAAACTATGTTTAAATAAAAAGGTGACATTCTGGTAGTCACAATAGTCAAAAATATTTAATTTAGTTTGTCAGCATAAAAAACGCTTTAATTTTGACATCAACATACTGACAGTCAGCATTAAACTAGAAAAACACTATGTAAATCACTTATAAAACTTAGTTAATATTTTCTGGAGTTGGTTTTTTAAGGCCAAAATTGATTATTTTTAAATTTAAAAAATGAAAAGATTTGCATATGTAACTTATGAAAACTAAATATAAGGGATTGTAGAGGGAAGTCTAAAGTACAGCCCTGGGTACTTTAACCTGAATTAACATACCATTGTATGTGTGCTTTTTGTTAAGTGGCAGTGCTTTACTAATAAACCAGTGAATGTTTCAACATTCAGGCATTCAGTGTTCTTTTATAGTAACTCTCCTATTAAATCTCGCTTAAATTATATCACTTTGTTTGCTTAGCTAAACCTCTTTGTTGCAATTTAGGTGACACGTCAATTTGATACAAAGTTGACACTACAAACATATATATAATTTCTAGTTTATTATATGCGTTTTGGATTAAGTGGACTTCCAGAAATAAGCTATAGCTTATCCAGTGAGTTTAAAATAACAGTAAATATCTTAATAATACAAATTACACTCTAAAAAGTTGGCTTATGTCTTTGTTCAATGCTTATCTTAATATATATTTAATAAAAACAGTAGTATAAAATATAAAAAGTAGTTATTTTTAGAATATTGTGTATTTTATTAAGAAATTTATGGATTCTTATTTGGGGTTAACATCCAGATATTACTTACTGTAGTTGACCTTAATGTAAAATTACAAAGAAATTTACATTTTCATAGTAAATTATATTAGTTTTTTGGCTTAAAATTAAGCCTTTGTTTAAATGGTGTTGACATTATGCATGTTCCTTTTTAATTTTGCAATTCTGACTTATTAATTTACTATGAAAAATTAACTTGGTTTTGAAAATTCCTGATTCTGGCAGATAAATACTAAAATAATGTAGACTACTGAATATTGACAATTTGTCAACATTCAGTAAGTCGACTTGCGGAATGATTTAATTCTGGCAGTTGCCACTTTTTTGGCTCTTCACTATCTTCTTCTCTGTCCTCTTCTTCCTCTGTTTGCTCATAGTCTTTGCTTTATTTGTGGCCCAAGTGGCAGACATTGGCCTTGGGTTGCTTACAGTCCCAGGAGAGATGCCCTAATTGTCCACACTTGTAGCATGTGCAATTATTAACAGTGTTATTGGTTTTGGAAGTGGCAGCAGCTGATGGTTTTTTCAATGAATCCTTCTCCCAGCTCTTGTTTTAGGTTCACTTTACAGGAAGGAAGTAGATTTCTTATAGTCTGGGAAGGGAACTTACACTGCTCTTTAAATGACCCCAAGTGGTGCATTAGCTCTGGAACTGCTCGAGCACCATAAATATCAGACTTGAGTGCAATAGATAACTCACGGTTAGGAAGCACATAGTTCATAAGGGCACCTTAATATCCACAAAGTTAGCAGCTCCCATGGAAATAAGAGTTTGAGCCTCCAAGTAAAAGTGTTCCAAAAAATCCATAAGAGTTTCCTCCTTCTTGATTTTTCCCTCTGTGAATTCCATCTTCCAAAAGAAAAGGACTTCCTTGCTACCAAATTCCGCAATTAGGGCTCTGGACACATTCTAATAGGTCCAATCCTGCTCTGGCAGTCTTGGCATAATTATTGTTTGTTTTTCTAAATCTAAGCAGTATAAGATAGCTGAATTTTTCATGGCATCATTGCATCATTCATTGAGTCATTGTAGAGGCAGAGGAACATGTGAACATTTGCTTTCTTTTCAAACTTGGTCAGATTTGCTGGCTTAAAGTTCTGAATCACAGAAGAAGGCTAAAGTTGTAGCTTCTTATGGGCAGATGTGAGATATTTCTATGGGTTGAGGCGCGGAATTGTGCTTCAGACGCCACATCTCTAGTGTTGTTGCTGGTCCTATATGTTGAAGCTGAGGCCCCAGGTAAAGATGTCTTGCTACTATCCAATACTGGTTTAGCCATGTAGATCTTCTGCATTGTCCAGCCTATGTTGTCCTTGTTGCTTTTGTAGCTATGAAAAGAGTGTGGTCTTCTGACAGTGCCTGGCTGTTGGTGGAGAGGACACTTTGTCTTCTTCTAGTAGTCATCTGTGGCTCTTCTCCAACCTGGTCTGATGTTGGTACATCTGGAATAGATGCTCTACTTGGCTTTGTATAGCTGAATATTGCTGCGTTGTGATTGTACCTCCCAAGCCAGATCCTTAGTTGTACAATTGGCTATGTGTAATTTGTCTTCAAGTTTCTAAATACAAAATTCCTGTCTATCAAACAACACACAGTTCTTTTCCTGTGCAGCCTGTTGGTTATTACCTAATCTTTACAGATTGTTGTGTTTTTTCTGTGCAAACATGGTTATGGTAAATACGCTTCACAAGCATAGGGATTTCCATGTAAAAGTGACTACAGTCAGAGAGGGATTGTTGAAGGCCTTTATCAATCTTGCCAACATGTTTGGATAACTCCTTTATGTCCTGTTGGACAATGGCAGTGGCTTCCTTGTTAGACCCTGTAGAAGGCCCATCCTTGATCATTCTCACTGAACAAAATAGCAACTCAACATCACTGCATAGGTAGCAAAAAGTAGCTTTTTCCCCTTTGACGTAGTGGGTTACTATCCCAAGCCAATTATTATCCACTCCTTTGTGCTCTAGTATAGTCCCAATCATTATGGCCACTTAATTTGTCAGGTGTTCCTATAGATGTGCGGACCAATTTGCAGTGTAGTTCTGGTATTCATCCAAACTATTAATCTGATAGCTGATGTTGATCATTGAGCCTACAAGCTCATCATAAAGTGTCCAAGGAATGCTTGTTGGTTATTGATCAAGTTTCCCTGGTGTGATATGAGGGAAAGTTGATAGCCCAAGTGAATACAATTGTGGCAAATAGCAGAGTGAGCAAAGCTAAGGATGTACATATTTGCTTGCTTGCTTGATTGTTTTATCTGTAAACAAAGCTGGTTTTGAGTGATCCCCATGAAGTTTCAGAATTTCTCCTTTGCAGTTGTGCCATATGATAGCAGTACTACCAGTTTCTTGTGTGCTTCCCCATTTTGATAAGCACTGCAGTCCATGCTGCCTATGGCCTGATCCAGCTGCTTCTGGGTAGGCTCTGCATTCCCATCCACTTCTAGTGGAATTGGGACTTCAAGATGCAAAGAGGACTGGTCCTCAATCTGATGGAGTTGTTGCATGTCAGTCATGAATTGACCAAACACAACAAATTTGCTAGGTAGACCTTCCTTGTAAAAGCAAGGTGGTTGATATCTGTAAAAAGCCCATCAAGGTGGTCTTGCAGATGGCAGAGGAGAGCATGGAGAAGGTTGTCTCTATCTCCTCTCCAGTCAAAAGACGAGTCCCCAGCAGATCAGCAAGTAGCATCAGGCTGTTGCAAGCTTGAGTGAGCACCAAATATTGTAAATTTGGCTATGATGTAGTAGTTGCTGGATATGCTTAACTCAATTACAACTTATGTATTACTAAAGACTAAGCTAGGATGATTCTTCTGCATATTGTGTATAATAAAATTATAATTAATGTAATATTTGTCCTTTATTTAATAAACAAGGAAAAAGTTATATTTGGGTTTTGTGATTAAACTTAAGCCACTGATCCTCTGATCAGACTTCACCTCAGATTATATTGGCTCTAAGTCCATCAATCAGTATAATTTTTTGATGGGCTAAATAACCCTCTGAGGATATGAACTGTTGGTCAATCAGACTAGTTGTTCATCCAAACTACAGGACAATTCAAACCTTTGCACTAAAGCCTATTTGATGGGAGGTATTGATGTCATTAATGGCTAGTTTACACTAACCACATTATAACAGAGATTCTTGATTTGGATTGGTATTTCCTAGTGTGCTTACTGTACATAAAATTTGGATTCCAGTTCTTGAAATTAATATTTGAGTTTACTAGTGGTATTAAAAAGTGTTTTGAAATTCGGTTCTTGGATGTGATAATCACGCAATTCCAAAAAACATAGTAACTTAATGAAAATGGATGATGGATTATAACGCTTCAAATCTGATTCCAGTTAATTCATTTTGTCCATTGGAAATATGCAGTTTGACTTGAACTTTTCAAAGTGTCTATATGTTCCTGCATTTTTAAAAATTCAAATAAATAAACAAAAATCAATTTAATTAAAAAAGGCCACCCCGCAAAAGTGATTCAAAATTTGGACCAAGGATTTGACAATCCCACATTTTTTAGTTTAGGTTCTGAATTTAAAGCACATCATGGTGTTCATGGGTCTTTTCCAAGTAGTGTTCCTCTTAGGAGTCAACCTGTTTGATCCCATAATAGAGTGGACAAATGATTGGAGTGTCACCAACTTTATTGATTTGGTCAGGGAATTATTTAGAGAGTCAATCAGGAAATTAATTTCCCAAGAAGGAGCAATTGAAAATGTTGCAACACTGGCTGTTGAAAATTATCATACACTTGCAGATTCAACAGAAGAATTAAGAGGCAGGGGCACACACTCACTATGTGCCTTCAAATGTGAAGATTCAGAAGACATTGACCAACTTGGAGTGTAGTAATTAATTTTATTGGGTCCTATATGAGTAGGTAAACATTCTGCCCCTTGGCGTTTACTGTCAACACCTTATATAGGGGTATCCCCATATTAATAATCGCCAGTCACTGACAATGTCTTCTAGGACATTCCAGCGCACTATAGAGTCTGAGTTGGGTTGGCAGAAAAAGGGACAGCCTTCTATTTTAGGGCGCAATCCTGCAATGTCTAGCACAAGTACACCCTCTGCTAACACATTAATCAGTGATCCATTTTAAGATATGCAATCACTTCTATATCTAGTTCTAACAGAAGTTGATTAGACCATTTGAATCAATCCTGGTGTCTTAGCGTTATTTTCTCTCCAAGCTGGCACCTCAGCGCTCAATATTAATTATTGTGGCTCTCTGGCGCTTGATGTAAATTATTGCAGTGCTCTGGCACTTGCAAATAATTGTGTTGGCGTCCTGGCGCTTGATGTAAACTAGAGTGGCGCTCTGGCGCCAAGGATAATTAATACTGGCGGCGTGGCGCAACATTTCTTGACAATAACATCATGGTCCACTAATCATATATTTAATTATATGATAAGTTGACACTGATTTCTGGAAGGGTAATTGATTAGCCCTGATTAATTTTCTATAGCCACCTAATGAATTAAGCTTTCCACAATCCCTGGTCAACAATTCTTCACATATTTCCCCACTTGATCAGGGCTACACTTCATTCTTTTCCTCATGAGCGCCCCCAATAATAACCAACCTTTCTTGTGCCAAGTCTACCAAGACCTCATGGCTGGTATGATGGATGAAGATTTTAAGGTGTTTATGCTAATGCCGCACTCTTCTTGGGTCTGTTTCCTGAACCAGCTACTTCCTATTAGCAGTTGTCAGTTGTAGGCCCAGGACTGTGATACCACAGTGGTCAGGTCAGAGCGTGGCACGGACACACATGTCAAAGGGGAAGATGAGGTAGACTCTATTTTTGCGGAGACTGAGGCACCCTTGATTTGACTTCCTTGCCTTGGCTTCAAGGATTTACAATATTGGTCCGACAATATCATCCTCAAAACTGCTTCCTCCCTGCTTGCAATGCCTTCTGTGTTATTTTGTGCTCATTGCAACTCAAAGAATTGCCCTCTGCCTACCCTACCATCATCAATTGATTCATGATAAGCCACCACAAAGAGACGTTATATATGTATGTACAAGCATTGTTTGCCAAAGATGACGCTGTGATGCCAATCCGCTCAGGGGCTTGTTACCACAGTAGCTACAACATGGAGCGGCTAATTGGGGAGGTTGACCTCTGTCTGCACATCACTCTTGAACAAATAAAAGAGGGCCTCCTCCTTTTTTGAGAAGTGTTTGAAAAAGCGTTGATAGTAACCAATCATGCCCAGAAACACCTGGACATCTTGTTTATTGGACAGCACCTTCATTCTCTCTATGGCCTCAACATTGGCTGGCTGGGGCCGTAATCCTTTGGCGTCAATCACAAAGCCAAGGTATTTTAGCTGATTCTTAAAGAAGTCACACTTCCTGGGTTTGACCTTGAGGTTAGTGGCTGCTAGGTGCCAAAAAACCTCCTCAAGGTGTTGAAGGTGATCAGAGAATGTCTGTGAAAAGACATTGATGTCGTCCAGATAGACTAAAACGCAGCTCAGCTTGAGATCATGGAGCATATTATCCATGGCGCGTTGGAATGTGGCAGGTGCATTTCACAGTCCTTGTGGCATTCAGGTAGGTTGAAAGAGACCTTGACCAGTGATGATGGCATATTTTTTTTGCTCCTTGGGAGGCAATTCAAGCTGCCAATATCCAGATATTAGATCCATTGCAGAGAAGAACTTAGCGCCTCCCAGTTAGTCAAGCACATCATCAAAATGTAGGAGAGGATAGGAGTCCTTCTTAGTGATATTATTGAGCTTGAGATAGTCAATGACAACACTGTTGCTCCCATCTTTATTCTTGACTATGAGTACTGGGGACAACTGCGGGCTCTTGAATGGGACAAGTAAACCAATTGGACCAGCTTCTCAATTTCCTTGTCTAACTTGGTGTCAGAAGCACAAGAACATTGTATAGGACAAAGACGTATAGGGTGTTCCTCTCCCGTGTCAATGTGGTGGAGTGTGTTATGTGCAAATCCAAAATTGAAGTCATCCTTGGTGAATATCTCCTTGTATTTCTCAAACAGGGCAAGGGCTGCATCCTGTTGGGCAACAGTGAGTCCTTGCAGCTGCTCTTGTTGGATGATGGTGCATACAGCAGTTGGTATTACTTTGTCCAAAGGGAGTCCAAACTCATCCAGAGTGCCAAAATTGTGTATCTCCATCACCTCTTCTACCAGTAATAGATGTAAGTACGCCACCACTTGATGGCGTTTTACCTCAACAGGAGAGTAATTGAGGTTGGCAAGTAACACCTTTATGGGCCCATGATTAGGTAGCGCAATGCCAGGCGCAATCAAGGGTTCTAGCCTAGAGTTGTTTTGGGGGGGTTTCTATTTCCCCCGTAAAGCCCTTGAGGGATTTGTAAATCTAATCCAATATCCATTAACACCTGATGGCTAGCCGGGATAGTGTAAGAAGAGTTGGCGCGCAATGGCAGACTCTTATATTTTTCCACTTGGATGGGAAGATGTTTAACCTGACGCCCCAATTTACGATACTTGACTGGGACAACACTGTTGCAATATGCAAGGTTAACATAGGGAGTGGTTTGGCTACCCGTCTCTGTGTTTGTCCAGTTATAATACAGTGGAATTGCCTTCCCCAATGTTTTAAGGACATTGTTCCCAAGGTCAGTCTTTACTCTATACTGTCACATGAATGAGGTTCCAATCAGGATGTCGTAGTTTTCATTGGGCAGCACTATAGCTGGAGCAGAGACCGCCAGAGAGTCAAAGCGTAAGGGGAGCAAGCTGCACGCTCCTTGGGCGGTGGTACAGTCTAGTCCAGCTGTACCATATGATTTCTTGTGATCAATATCTGGAGCAAGCCCTATTTGCTTTACTAACTTGGAGTCTAGCCAATGTGGGGTGTGAAGACCTTGTTATGAAGGTAACAAAGATTGATGGCACATTCACCATCCCAAAGCTAAGGACAAAACACTCATAGGAGCCATGTTTGATACAGAAGGCTGTTTTGGGTATATCATCTTCCTTGATTTAGATTTGGTTGTAGCATGCTATTAGATCATTTTTGAAGAAGACAGTTGCCCTGCCCATGGCGTTGAAGAGATTGTCAATGAGTGGGAGTGGGTTATAATTCTTGATGGTAACTTCAAACATTGCTTGGTAGTCAGTAAAAAGTCTGAGGGTTCTGTCCTTCTTTGCCACAAATAAAATGGTAGCGCCAAAAGAAGATTGTGATGGGCTGTTGAGCAACTTGGGTTATAGCTGGTATGTTAAAAGCTACAGATAGATGTAAGTATTGCCAATGTACTCTACTTAATCCTTTGCAATAGTACTACAGACTACAATAGAATAGAACTTTGAAGATAATTATGTTTATTAGAACTGGAGTACAATCTAGCCAGTGGCTGAATTTTACCCAGGTGTAACTAAGAACTTGTTCTCATCCTTTCAGGTGTCTGTATCAATATATACTTCAAAAACCCTTTGTTCTCGTCCTTTCAGACATTTCTCTGTGGCTACCTTTGCAATAGGTCTATCTTTGTGGGCTACACTCATCCTGATTGGCTGTCCTTGGCACGTAATATGCTACTGGCCTTAGCAGGCGTCCATGGCACTTCAGCTACAGCCTACGCTCTTCTTGAGCTAGCCTACTGTCTTTATCAATTGGCTTTATCTTACACACCTATTATTGTACTAGGACTCTACACTGTATTTGGTTGGCGCTTAGAAATGATCCATGTTCTGTCCTCCTACATTGAAAGGTAGAATTCCAGTATTCCATTTCCAGGGCTTAATCAGTGATCCTTTTCTAGTTGGCAAGCCTTCTGCTTATTGATACAATAATTTGATTTGGGGATTATACGCCATAAGAAAGCAGACTAAATCCAATATCAACTTGTGGATTATCTGCGGTGTAATGCTGACCCAAATCAATAAAGAACTAATTATGACATGTGATACTGATTCAAACTCAGTATTTCCTAGCCATATGTACATCACTTGCTTGATATACTCATATACGCCCATCAGGATGGATGGGGCTGAGTTGATACAACATCCCTTAGGATGGAATTAGCAATATACAATTGATGATCTAAGATTACACAGCATGTAATCAATGATAATCACCATATTGGCTAATGTTTACACAGCGTATAATTGTCATATCAATTATAATAAACTAGTGATTATACAGCATATAATTGTTGCAGCTATTGTAGTAGACTAACAATTATATGGTTTGTAACTGTCATATCAATTATAATAAACTAATGACTATATGGTGTATAATCACTACACTTAATATAATGATAACCTAGTGATAATACAGTGTGTAACTGACAAAGATCTGTATGTGATGATTAGCCTGATCATTTGTGGCCAATCATCTTAATCTCACAGGGGCAGATAAGTCTTTTTTACAACACTTACTTAAGGTACGCGTGCAGTGTGTCATCTTTATTTGGAGTGAGGCAATATATGGGCTGTGCCTTAGGTACTGCTCCCTTGAGCTGGATGGAATGCTGTATGTGCTTTTCTGGGGGTAATCCATATAACACTTTCTTGAAGATTTCAGGATGATAGTCCACAATTGTCTGATCCTGAGGAGTAGTGTTATCTTGGTGTTGTAACTGTGCTGTTTTAGCAGAGTTACAAGGGGAAAAATATTTAGAAGCTAGATAATAATCTTTATTATGAGATAGTGATTATATAGTCATTGTGAATCAAGGATAACAGGAACATGATTGTGTTGATCACACGGTTGGATGGTGAAGGGGATGGCTTGATCCTGGTAATGATTCAAGAGCCAAAACAAGGTATCCATCATAAAGGGTCATCATCTGTTCATATTATTGGATTTGGCAATTTGAGTTGAATTCCTAGTATGGATTCTAGTGGCTGGGTAATTGGATTGTAGGTCACAAATGCCACTTGCTTGGAACCTTCCTGGCAGGTCAAGCCTGCTGTTTCAACATTGGTGATTCTTGAAGTTTATAAACTCATACTGACAGGAGTCCCAGTTGATTGCCTTGAGGTTGTCTTTTTCTTTGATAGTCTCTGTGATACATACAAAAATGTGATCTTGTAGGAGTTAACCCACAGAGTCAGGGTAGATCAGGTGGTTAAACTCTTCATATTTGATGGTTAGTACCAAGGTAACCCAATCCACATGAGGATTGTTCTTTTGTAGCCAGTCCAGAACAAGTACAACGCCAAATCAAAGAAATTAATGATGGGTCCCTAGATGGTGAAGTGCAGGTTTTCTAGAGCAGTGAAGAAGAGGGAAGTTTCACGTGTCACAGCAATGTGATGTTCATCGGCAAAAACCATGTTTTATTTCCAAAAGAATTAGTAGATAGCTTGAACTTGACCAAAAAGATACTGTTGACAAGTGTGAAATCTGCGCCTGAGTCTATGAGCGTTGAGTTGTTGTAACTGCAAAAGCAGAAGCGGCAATACATCAGTTTATTGGGATGTCTGACAATGGTGTAGAGTACTGGGTCCTCCTAGGGAACTTGGATTGTTGGGCACTGGTCCACGTTTTTGGGAGGTACTTATAGTTGGGCAAGGCAGGAGGGAGAGCTTGGCTCACTTCTGCTCTCCTTGGGCTTTTCCCTTATCCTGCTTGCCCAAGTATTAGTGACTCTGAAGTGGGTCTAGTTGGACTTCCCATTTTTCCTTTGTTGTGGTCATTTGATCCAGATGACTTATGGCCTGTACTGTTATTGTTGCTTTTCCAGGTGGAGGGCAATTAGCACGTTCTGAAGAGTGAGAGTCCTTGTGTCTCTCTCTTTTCTCAATCTGGGCCTTGTGTAGGGCATTTGACGTTTGCTCTGCTTTCTCTGCCTCATGGTAAAGACTGCAGATTGTTCACTTGGTCCAGGTTGATGTGTTTTATCACTTGCAACTTGAGGGTGTCATAGTACATGAGATGTGCAGTTGGGTTGTCAAATACCATGTCTGAGGGTGCTTATAGTTGGAGTTCTTTATATGTGTGGGTGAGTTCTTTCACTGTGCCAGTCTAATTCAAGTTCTTTACTTGACGTATGATCATGAGGGTGATGCCCTTCAATTACAAATCTTGTCAAAAAGTCCCACTTAAAGGTGTCCCAGTATTTTTCAGTGTGCTCTTCATGCCACTTATCACACCATGTACCTGCGTTGTGTGTAAGACAGATAGATATTTCTACAATCCAGAACTGTTGTGGGCATTCCATTTGTGCCAGTTTGTTCTGTACATATTTTATCCATGCAGTTGTGTTATGTTTGTTGGCTCCAAAAAATGACTCCAGGGTGGCACTGCAAAGGCGTTGGCTACATTAGTAGACAAGATAATTTTGTCTGTTGCTCAGGGGATGGCAGTAGGCGCTTGGAAGAATACATGTGCTGATAGGGCGTAAAAGACAGGGACCTACATTACCATGATCTAATATAGTACAAATCTTCTTTTATTTCAGAACCTGGCGTGTAGGGTGTCCAGTTTATGGTGAGTCCAGACATGATTCTTTTTAAATTTGATAAACACCACAAGTTCAGACAACAGGAAGAATTTTAAAGGGGGGGGTAAGATGGAGAACCTACTGTCAAAACCGCAGCTCAACCTGCCAACAAAGTTCTGAGTAAGCGGGTTTGTGACCCGCAACCCAATTACCTGGACACTCAAAGCCTGATAAGAAGTCAACCCAAATTACCAAATGCAAAAACATGAACAGAAAATGACCCTTTATGATGGATACCTTGTTTTGGTGCTTGACTCATTATCAGGATTAAGTCACCCCCCTCTGCCATCCAACCGTGTAATCTACATAATCATATTTCTCTTAAGATGAGTCAGTGCAACATTATAATCACTATCTCACAATAAAGATTATTATCTAGATTCAAAATATTTTTCCCCTTGTAACTCTGCTAAAACAGCACAGTTACAACACTACTTCTTCTACCAATTTCATAATTGTGATGTTTTAGTAGAGTTACAAGGGGAAACAGATTTGGAAACTAGATAATACTCTTTATTTAGAAATAGGTGTCAAGGACCTGGATGTATGAGTATTCCGGGGCCCGCCATAACAGTTAACATCCAGTCGTTGCCCGGTTTGGTGCCTTTTCAATCTACCATTCAACATACCAAAAAAGGCAACAAACCAATATCACATGACTGTCCATGTATCCACTGACTCGAACCCATCTTGGCACAAGACCAGCCCCTAGGTTCTGTCCAACTAACCCCCTGCCACAGCTTAGGTTATATAAGCCTAAAGTATTAACAATAAAATATACTCTTCTTCTCTTAAAAATCTATCTTTGAAGCTTCCCCAAAAGGCGCTCCTTATCACTGGTAGCACTTCGGTTTTCAACCACGCCGATGAAGGAAAGAATGACTGAACAAAACCCGCCCACCTTCGCTCACGTACTCAACTAGGCCACATCCCAGGAGACCTGGAAGACGTACTTCCGCGCCCACGACATTGACAAAGATATTCCTAGTGGATGCACCGTATTCAAAGGTCTGGTTATGCCCAAAGCATGCGCCAAGATTATTCAGTACAGTCGCTCTCTTCAACCACAAACAAACACATCACCACCTATCACAGGTGAGGTCACCAATACCAAGTACATTGGTATTGACAAGTTCTTTGGTAAAAACAAAGAAAATTTCATCAACTGGCTAGACCACTCAGCCGCCAAACTCTGCGCCAGCCGCATCCCCCACAAAAAATGAGTCCAGGAAGCCAGCAAGCGCCTGTATGAGGCCGCAGCTAACTGGTTTGCCACCTGGGTTGGCTCAGGAACTGACAACCAGCTTGACAACTGGGAAGAGTTCAAGGCTGACATCACGCACAACTTTTGTGTCATGGAATCTCTCCAAGACATTGCAATACAACTTAGCAACCTTCCTCAGAAGACCACTATTACAGCATACACCAACGAATTTGAGGAAATACGTCGCAAGATCCAAAACCCAGCACAAGCTGACAACGTACATACCAGAGCATCATTCATCAACAAAATGAAGCCCTTGGTTGCTGCCCTCATTTGCCCAGAGGCAAATACCTCCATGCCCGCGCTCATTGCAGAAGCCAAACGCGCTAAAAAACGTGCAAACATGGAATATTCTGCATGCAACGGCAATCACACCTCAAAAGGCAATGGCAGAGAAAACTCCAATGGCAACAAACGCCAAAACACCAACAACAACAACGGCAACTCCAACCGTAACTATGGCAATAACAATTGCAGCCATAGCACAACCCGCGCCCGTCCCAAGAAAGAGGACACTGCTGAAGTTAACAATGCCGAAATAGCCACACGCTATGAATCTGACCCCACATTCTCTGACCTCAAAGGACTCAAAACAGAGGAACAGGGAAAAGAGGAGGGGGAACAGGCCTAAGTGCCCCTGTCCCCCCCAAAACCGACAAGAAACTGTACCAGGGCACAAACTTTGCAACCCGCATTCCCCGTGTCCCGCAGTCCGCCATTTTTATGAACTTAAAAATTAAAGACCGCTCACAAATTCTTGTCTACCCATGCACTTACAAATCACATACTCATAAAATTTTATTTGACTCAGGTGCACAGCACACAATGGTTAGCAAACCATTTGTAACCAAATATAAAATACCAGTTGTCAAATCCAACTTCAAATACGCCAAAATGGCAGACCAGTCAAAAGTCCTGCTTGAAGGTGAGACAACCCCCTTCAAGATTGACCTGCAAGGTATACAAACGTCCATAAAAGGACTTGTCATTAACAACATAAACTACGACATTGTAGCAGGCATGGACTGGTTCACCCGTGTGAACCCCAGTGTATGTTGGAAAACAAAAACCATGACAATAAAGCGTAACAGGGTCAACTTTAACATTCTTAAAGAACCCAACGATCTCATCCTAAGAGACACAGTTTTCGTACAGATCATAAACCAAGATGACTCTGAACAACTAACCAGAGATAGCACCCTCCATATAATGAGGTACTCTGAATTCAATAATATAATGCCACAAAAGATCCAATGCCCAGAACTTGCAAAGCTTCTAAACGAATACAAACATGTATTTAAAGAAGAACTAACAGAACTACCCCCCAAGCGGGAAGTCAAACATGGCATAGATCTATGCAAGGCTATGCCCAAGCCAACACCCCTCTATAGGTTCTCACCTATAGAAACACAAACGCTTAAAGCGCATATTGAGGACAATCTAGCAAAAGGATTCATTTGCCCGTCTGAATCCCCGTGGGGGGCAGCGGTTTTCTTTGTGAAAAAGAAAGAAGGATCCCTTTGCTTAGTTACTGACTACAGAGCACTAAACGCAAGTACATAAAAAACAAATCCCCTCTCCCCCTAATTGAGGACCTATTTGCAAGGCTCTCTGGAGCAAAAATTTTCTCAAAAATTGACCTCACATCCGGTTACAATCAAGTAGAAGTCAAGGAAAAAGACATACCAAAGACTGCGTTCCACACGCAATTTGGGTCGTTCGAATGTAAAGTAATGAACTTTGGGATGACCAACGCTCCCGCAACGTTTGTCACCATGATGAACCAAGCGCTAAACAGTCTCTCAAATACGTTATGTTACCTTGACGACATTATCATATTTTCAAAAACAAAAGAGGAACACCTCACGCATGTCTGCGAGACACTCAATTGACTCGCAAAGCACAAACTATACGCTAAGCCTAGTAAGTGCCAATTTATGGAAAAGGAACTCTTGTTCTTGGGCCACATTGTCTCCAATGGCGGCATCAAAGCAGACCAAGATAAAATTAAAGCCATAAACAACATGCAACGCCCCACCTCCGTGAAACAAGTTAGATGCTTTCTCGGTATGGTAGCTTACCTAAGGAAATACATCAAAGACTGCGGAAAACTAACCGCACCAATCAATGATCTAACCAATGGTAATGTCAAAAAGAAATTCATCTGGTCTCCAGAATGTGATAAGAATTTCCATTTGTTAAAACAAGCTCTGATCAAAGCACCAATCTTGCAATACCCTAATAATAACAGGTGCTACGAGCTAGAGTCAGATGCCAGCAACACCGCCATTGGCGCAGTCCTCCGCATCCGCCAGCCAGGGCAGCAAGACTTCCTGCCAGTATGTTACAAAAGTAGAAAGCTAACAAACACTGACCAAAGATACCCTATACATGATAAGGAATTGCTAGCAATATATCACGCTTGCAAGAAATAGAGATGTTATCTGGAAGGACATTTAAACGTCTGAGTACTAACTGACCATAAATCCTTAATCTATTTCAAAACTCAGAACGCACTCGCACGGCGCCAAGCCAAATGGATGTCCTTGCTGGAACAGCTTAACCTGGACATCCAGTACAAAAGGGGGGCAGAGTTGGTCACGGCTGATGCTCTCTCTAGACTATGCCAGCCTAGAGAGGACCACCCCAACCACCTGGACCCTGATTGGCCAAACCTGTACAACACTGAGTATAAAACAAAAGGGAAAGACCCCGCAACACACCAACTGACCCATGATACATTGGTAAGAAATGAAAAGCACTTCCATGTATCCAATGGCACAGTATACCGAATCATCAAGGACAAACATATACCATACATTCCACTCGCACAAAGAGTCGACACCATACTAAGACATCACCGTCTGTTAGGCCATACAAAGGCCAACAACCTATACCTCACACTAAAAGAGATTGTATGGTGGCCCCACCTAAAACAAGACATAAGTGATGTTCTAAAAAAATGCACAGTGTGCAAGAAATACACTAGCACCAAGGCGCCACAGCCAACAGTCAACCCAGTACTGGACCCTGAACCATTCAAGGTTTGGGGACTAGACGTAGTAGGCCCCTTCCCGGAAACAAAATCAAACCAACGCTTCCTAATTGTAGCCATTGATTTTGCCACATGCTGGCCCATCTGCTGGGCAACAAAGGACCACAAAGCAGAAACTATCAACCGCTTCATTAACATAGCAATCATAGCCGACTACGGCACGCCAGACTACATCATAACTGACGGAGCAACAGAGCTATCAGGTCACGTAGTCAATAACAACCTAAAAGCCAAAAACATCAAACATTCCACCACTTCCCCATACAGGCCACAGGCCAATGGAAGAGTGGAACGCCTAAACGGCAGCCTCATCAGGACTGGAGAAAATAATGGATGGCAAAGCCAAAGACACATGGCCATTATACGTAAAACATGCATTACTAGTATCCCGAGTCCGTGTTAACCAAGGAACTGGCTACTCACCGTTTGAACTAACCTACGGGTACAAGCCAGAAATAGTCACCTGCAATAACCAACCATATATAAAGATCCCCCCAGGGAAACCCCCACAGTAGACCAAGAACCAGCTCTACAACACATACGTCTCAAGGCCAAACTGGCAGAAACAAAAAGACTCAAAACCCAAAGAGTAACCTCAACAGAGGACCCACTTCCAATCAACTCCCCTGTCTGGGTCCTAGCTGGGAATAGGAAAAAGCTAGACTCAGTACACAGAGGACCAGGAAGAATAATCAGATACCAACCCGACAGAAACACTTACCTGGTTAAGTTCCAGGGCACTAAAGAACCCATCACCAAAAAGTACCATCAATCCCGTCTCCGCCTTAGCAAAGGAGAACACGCAACCCAGTTGGTACCAACCAGCAAACAGCTCCAGGAGCACCAGGCAGTGGCCGTTAAGAAAAAGCCCCCTCCTGATGCACCAGAGTAACCCCTTTAGGGAGGGGTGTGTTGAGGACCTGAATGTATGAGTATTCCGGGGCCTGCCATAACAGTTAACATCCAGTTGTCGCTTGGTTTGGTGCCTTTTCAATCTACCATTCAACATACCAAAAAAGGCAACAAACCAATATCACATGACTGTCCATGTATCCACTGACTCGAACCCATCTTGGCACATGACCAGCCCCTAGGTTCTGTCCAACTAACCCCCCGCCACAGCTTAGGTTATATAAGCCTAAAGTATTAACAATAAAATATACTCTTCTTCTCTTAAAAATCTATCTTCAAAGCTTCCCCAAAAGGCGCTCCTTATCATAGGGATTAAAATATTGCACTGACTCATCTTAAGAGGAACATGATTATTTAGATCACTTGGTTGGATGGTAGAGGTGGTGGCTTAATCCTGGTAATGAGTCAGGCGCCAAATCAAGTCATTAACCATATACAATCATTATTTGCTCATGTTACTGATTCCAGGAATTTGAGTTGACATCCTTGTTTGGCTTTGGGTCACTGGGAAGTTGGATTGCAGGTGTTAAACCCTCTTAATCAGAACCTTATTAGTTGATTGACCCTGCTGTTTAGGCAATATATAATAGTAATTAATAAAAATTATATAAATGTAAATGTTTTATTAATAAAATTACTTTATTGGCTTAAAAAATGTCAGCTTAGCACTTTTACTTTTAGAAGACAATCACTGGTAATTTTAAATTTAATAGTAAACTAACAAAAAAAATTACCTATTAAATTGGTCTTCAACTAACAGAATTATTAAACAGAGTTGACTTAAAGTGTTTTAATTTTATTTTAGGGTTTAACCCCTTAATTACTAGTGAAAAATAGTAGTACACACCATTTCAAAACAATATCTCAATTTATGTCATCTCAAATTTAATTTGAGATGGCATTTTTTGCAATAGTGATTTAAATCACAAAAAGATAAAATAAATAATAAAATAGTTAAAATTTAATTGTTATTTTATATTAAGGCATCTTGAAAACACAACATCTCAAAATCAACATTACAGGTCAAATTAATACAACCTTATTTTAATAACTTTATAACATTTGAAATCCCTTAGTGTGGGGCATGTTTATGCCATCTCAAATTTAAACCATTTTGTTTTACATCATTAATCATGTACCAAAATAAGCTTATATCAGCAATAAATCAAGGCCTACATACAGTGCTAGAAGATGTTCCTATAGTAATAATCCAAGATACTTATAATAGGAACAACCTAAAACAACACAACTAAGGTAGTCCTACTATTGATTATCATTTCTGGGTAAAAAACTACTTTTGCTATATGTATTTATAAATTATCTATAAAGGGATAAAAAGAAAGTGGGTCTTTTAATAAAAGAATTTATTAGTGGTTTCAATATAAACAGTGTTGATTACTCCATTTCAATTTATACCATTTCAAATTTCACTAGGTTTCATATCAACCAATTGATTTGATATGTGCAATTTATAGTAGAAAATAATCAAAACTGTATATGATGCCACTATACGCTATACTGTAGATTTTGAACATGTTGGGAAAATGTGGGTTTATTAAATTCTTTTGTGTAAACTCACCAACTTACTGGAATATTTTGTCATCATTTTTTATAAAAAAGTAAGTTGTCCTGAGATAAAAATAACTCCACTATTTTGGTGAGTCCATACAAAAAATTGCAATCCCCCATTTTTCCGAAACAGGGCTTATCTATAGTATCAATCCCAAAATTGTGATTCCTGCTTTCCATTTTTAAAACGTATAATTTGACTCCAAATATAATTTAAATAAAAAATGTAAGAAATTATCTGAAAATTTGCATATATGTTTTTAGTCTTCATTAAACAGCTGAGTTTTTTTCAACCCCAGCTGTATAAGCTAGTTTTAAGAAATTCAATTTTTACTATTTGGCCCAGTTGAGGTAGCTATACCATAGATTTCTTAATTTGAAATAAAAATATTTGAATTTGTTGTAACTGTGCTGTTTTAGCAGAGTTACACAGGGAAAAATATTTAGAAGATAGATAATAATCTTTATTGTGAGATAGTGATTATATAGATATTGTGAATCAATGAATAGCAGGAACATGATTGGTGATCACATGGCTGGATGGAAGAGGGGGTGGCTTGATCCTGCTAATTAGTCAAGCGCCAAATCAAGGTATCCACCATGAAGGATCATCATCTGTTCATGTTGATGGATTTGGCAATTTGAGTTGACTTCCTAGTCTGGCTTCAAGTGACCTGGTAATTGGATTGCAGGTCACAAAACCACTTGGTTGGAACCTTGCTGGCGGGTCAAGCCTGCGGTTTTGACACCCCCATCTGAAGTTTGGTCTCCTCTGGGGGAAGGTTGTCAGGGAGGTTGTTGGGAGCCCGGGCAGCATAATGAACTAGTTGTTGCTTGGTGGCAGGCAGCACGGGTTCTCGTTGTTTCTGTCTTGCTTTGCAGGGTTGTAGGCGGTTGTGGTGTAAAGTCTTATCTTGCTTGCGTTTCCTGAGCCCTTGCACGAGGTAAGTGTTATTGTTGTTTACCTTTAGAATGATTGCTGGGCCTACTTTTTCTGTTGTAGTTTGCTTTTGTCAACAATCATCACCCAGAATTTCTCCCCAACCTCATGTCTTTGGCAGATGGGAACAAAGGTCTTTTGTAAGCGTTCTTTTTCTTTGGCTGCTTGTTTGATGTTGGCCTCTACTACTTGAGGATCCAAGGAAGGAGGGATTTGACTTGGAATTTCCAGTTTGGGTCCTGTCAATGCTTAAATGATATTTGGCTGTGTGCTGTATACCAGTTCAAACAGACTTTTTCCGGTGGATCTGTTCACTCGGGTTTGGCACACAAGTAATGCAGTTGGTAGCTGTTTATACCAGTCTTCAGGTCTTCCGGCGGTGAGTTTGGCTAGGGCTTGCACAAGGCTACCATTAAGCCTCTCTACGCGTCCATTAGCCTGTGGATGGTATGGTGTTGTAACGGTGTGTTTAACTCCATTCTTGGTGAGGTACACATTGGTGTCCTTGGAGGTCAATTCTTTGCCCCCATTGATTATCAGGAGTTCTGGCTTTCCAAACCTGTTGATTGTTTCCTTGCCAATGAATTGTCAGACGTTGTTGCCGGTGTGTGCCTTCCCCGCTTGGGCTAATGACCACCTTGTTGCAAAGTCAATGGCTGTGATGATGTATTTTGTGTTGTTGTGCTTTCCTGGCATGGGGCCCACAATGTCAAGAGCTCATACTTTGAACGGTAGTTGGGTTTGAATGGGGAGTACAGACTTAGGCGGGGTTTTGCTTTTGGCAAACTTTTTGTAAACCTCACACTGTTCTAACATTCCTGGACATTGTGTATAAGGTTGGTCACCAGGCTTTATGCTTTAGGAATTTGTATAGATTTTGGCTCTTAGTATGTCCAAGATCTCTGTGGTAGCAAAGAATGGTATTGACTTGTTGATTGTGGGGATGTAGGGAACGGTTGTGCCATCTGACATTTTTCTGTGAAGAGTCCCGTATACATCAGCAAAGAGATGTTCATTCTTGATGACCGTTTCTCTGGTGATGTCAGTTGTGCCTGCAGGGAATCCGTTGTCTTATGTACTTAGCACTAGGAGAGGCCAGTCTGGGTTGAGACCATTCTCTCCCCTAGAAGCGCAGACATAAAGACGGGATAGGGCGTCTGCCATGGTAAGCTCGGCCCCGGGCTTATATTGGATAAGCATGTTAAACCTTTGTAATATTTACATCCACCACACTTGGTGGCATGACATGTTTGCTTGTGTCTTGAATTAGATGAGCAACTTGTGATTATTTAGTGCTGTGAATTCTTCCTGCCGTTCTAAGTAACAGCGCCATTTGACTGGGTAGTGTACAATGGCCAGCAGTTTCTTGTTGTGGATAGGGTATTGGCACTTGCCATCTGTCAGTTTGCGCAATTTGTAGGCTACAGGCAGGAAGTCACCATCACTATTCATGATTTGTAGTACTCCCCCAATGGATGCATCTGAGGCGTTGGTTTCCATCTGGTATTCTCCATCTCATTTGGGGTATTGTAAGATGGGAGCCATTGTGAGCTTTTCTTTGAGACGTCTAAAACAGAGGTCATTTTGGGGGGTCCATACAAACTTAGACTTGGTGCCTGTTATGGCGTACAAGGGGGCGGTCAAGATGCCACAGTTGGGTATGAAGCGTCAAACATAGGCTACCATTCCCAAGAAAGTGCAGAGTTCTTATTTGTCTTTGGGAGGTGGCATTTTGCAGATGGCTTGTATCTTCTGAGTGTTTGGGTTGATGCCATCTTTTGAGACTATGTGTCCCACAAAGGGTAGTTGATCTCAGAAGAACTGGCATTTAGAGGGCTTGGCTAACAGTTTGTGCTGTGCCAAGGGTGCAAAGACTTCCTCCAGGTCTTTGTGGTGCTGTTCTACCAAGGCGCTGTAGACAATAATATTGTCCAGGTACACTAGGGAGTGTTTGCCTATGTGTTGTGCAAACACTTTGTTCATGAAGGTTAAAAAGGTGGACAGGGCATTGGTCATGCCAAAGTTGAGTACCACGTATTTGTAGGACTGTACTTATTGTGGAAGGCTGTTATGGGAATGTCTTCCTCCTTGATACAAATCTGATTGTAGCCTGCAGTTAGATCAATCTTGGAGAAGATGGTGGCTCCTCCCAAGGTTTCAAAGAGGTTGTAAATCAGTGGCAGTGGGTAACAATTCTTAATGGTGACTTTGTTTAGGGTGTGGTAGTCCGTGACCAGGCGTAAGGTACTGTCCTTTTTAGCCACAAAAAATACGGTGGCCCCAAAGGGAGACTATGAGGGGCAGATAAGTACTTTTTCCAGTGCCTCCTTGAGATAGGCACGCAGGGTGTTGTACTTGTTTGGGGTCAGTTGATATATGGGACGTGCCTTGGGTACAGCCCCCTTGAGTTGGATAGAGTGTTAGATGTGCTTCTCAGGGGGGTAGCCCAGTAACGCTTCTTTAAAGATTTCTGGGTGACAGACCACAATGTTGCAATCTTGAGGCGTGGAGGGATCCTGGTGTTCCTTGAAGTGTATGATTTCATACTGGCAGGAATCCCAGTCAATTGCTTTCAGGCTTTCCTTTTTGTCCAAAGTCTCTGTGATGCGTACAAAGACGTGGTCATGTAGGAGTTGGTCCACAGAGTCAGAATAGGTCTGATGGTTGACGCCTTCATGCTTGATGGTCAACACAGAGGTTGCCCAGTCCACGTGGGGGTTGTTTTTCTGTAATCAGTCTAGTCCCAGTACAATGTCAAACTTAGGTAAGTCAATGAAAAGACCTTGGATTGTAGAGTGGAGGTTTTCAAGCATGAAGAGAAGGGGGCAGTTTCCTTTATCATAGCAATGTGATGTTCATCAGCCAGGACCACGTTTTTAATCTGCAAAGGATTAGTGGCCAGCTTGAATATATCCACAAAGCTGCTGTTGACTAAAGTTCAATCTGCGCCCAAGTCCAGGAGTGCTGAACCTGTGTAACTGCAAAAGCAGAAAGGGTAAGACATCAATTTATTGGGATGTCTGGTGATGGTGTATAGTACCAGGTCTTCTGAGGGCACTTGGATCATTGGGCATTGGTCCACGTCCTCAGGTTGGTATTCATTGTTGGGTAAGTAAGGAGTTGTGTGGGGAGAGCTTGGATCACTTAGTGCTCTCCCTGTGCTTTTACCTCATCTTGGTTGCCTTTGGTGGCAGTGACACAGAAATGGGTGCAATTTGACTGTTATTCCCATTTACATTCCCATTAGAACCTGTGAGTTTGTGGTTGTTGTTGTTGCCGTTGCCTCCAGGAGGTGGTTGAGTAGAGCGCCCGCTTTGATGGGAGTCCTTGGGCCTTTCTTGTTTCCCAGTCTGTGCCTTGTGTAGAGCATTGTATGTTTGTTCCGCTTTCTCCGCTTCACAGTACAGGATTTGCAAGTTGGTTACCTGGTCCAGGTTCACATGTCTCATTAAATGCAACTTGAGGGCGTCATAGTACATGAGTTGTGTAGCTGGGGTGTCAAAGGCCATGTTGGATGGGGCACAGAGATAGAGTTCCTTGTAGGTGCGGGTAAGTTCTTTAACGGTGCCTGTCTGAGTCAGGTTCTTTACTTGACATATGATCATGAGCACTGTATCCTTGAGCACAAACCTTAATAAGAAGTCCTGTTTAAAGGTGTCCCAGTTCTTGTCAGTGTGTTCTTTGTGCCACTTGTCACACCAGGTGCCAGCGTCATGGGTCAGGAAAATGGAAATCTCTGCAATCCAAAATTGCTGTGGGCACTCCATTTGCGCCAGCTTGCTTTGGGCGGACTCAATCCATGTGGCAGCATTGTTGTTGTTGGCCCTGGCAAAGGGCTCTAAGGCGACACTGCAAAGTCTTTGTGCAACATAGGCGGGCATGGTGGTTTTGTCAGCTGGTTGTGGCATTGAGGAAGGTGCCTGAAAGAACCCTTGAGCAGACAGGGTGTTGAAGGCGGGTAGCGGGATCACCGTGTTTTGGTAGAGGACAAAACCATCAGGTATCTTGGTACCAGGAGTATATGGAGTCCAGTTAGGCGGGAGGCCAGACATAATTCTGTCAAGGTTTTGTTGGCCGCGGCGTGTGAGGGCAACAGGCGGAATTTTTCAAGATAAAGTAGGATGGAGAACTTACCTGTGCTACCAATGTTGTAACTGTGCTGTTTTAACAGAGTTACAGGGGAAAAATATTTAGAAGCTAGATATTAATCTTTATTGGAGAGATAGTGATTATATGGTTCATGTGAATCAAGGATAGTAGGAACAAGATTGGTGATCACACGGCTGGATGAAAGAAGGGGATGGCTTGATCCTGATAATGAGTCAAGCGCCAAATCAAGGTATCCACCGTGAAGGATTATCATCTGTTCATGTTGTTGGATTTGGTAATTTGAGTTGACTTCCTAGTCTGGCTTTGGGTGACCAGATAATTGGATTGCAGGTCACAAACCCTCTTGGTTGGAACCTTGCTGGTGGGTTGAGCCTGTGGTTTTGACAAAACCCTTAAGTTTTTGAGCTGCATTATCTCAGTTATGGCATCTCAAATACACCATTTGACTTCAAGTTTTATGTAAACCTCAAATTTTTGCATACTTATGCTACTAAAAAAAGGTTTGCATAGATAAAATCCCTAAATTTTTTAGGAATATATATTTTAATCTTATATAAATTCTTTTTAAAAAATTACTACTTCAAGATTTAAAACATTCTTTAACATTTAAAATGGCAACCACCAGAATTAACTCATTCCACAAGTTGACTTACTATATGTCAATAATCAGAATTAAAAAATACTTTAATGTCAACAGCATCGAAAAGTCAGAATTAAGTTTTGACTCATGCAGACTACTAAATGTTGACACTTTTTTAATAAGCAGAAATCTGTTTCCTGAACATTTTACTTTATAAAATTAAGCTTCAAGATACTTTTTAGGGTATTGTGACAATATAGATTTTAAAAAGTCCATAAAAAATTATACATGAATATTAAAAAAATTCATAAAAATACACTTTTATTTTATTTTACTATGAAATTAGCTATCTTTACTTTAATAAATTTTTTCCCACTTATAAAAACAAAAGAGTCCAATATACAAAAAGGTACTACATAAAATTTCACGTATTAAAGCAAAATATAGCCATCAGAAACAGTAATATAAAGTTTTTTCTATATTGAAGACTACAAAAAACATATAATTTACTTGTAAAATACCAATATAGGCCATGTAATACAGTCTAAAGCATCAAACTATCAATAAAAAACCAATGATTTTATAAAAACAGTATCATAAATTATTAATGAGTTGTTTAGAATAACTATTTATTTGAAAAAATTATACTAAATATATAAGAACAATATAAAAATAGGCAATACTAAATAAATTCAATGAAAAGCTAGACTGTGATCACCTAGTTGCCATTAAGAACTGTGGCAATCTTCTTGATGTATTCTCCAATCTCTGAAAGCTTATATTTGCCTTGACAACGTCCTTGATCTTCTCTTGATACTGTTTCTCTTTGGTGGTTCTCTTTTTCTTGAATGGGCAGTTCTCAATATCTCTGATGGATGCAGCAGTCTTCCCCTGTTGGACTTTGAGGTGCTCGTAGAAGGTGTTGTATCTGGGCTTGATTCCAAAGGAGGACTTGATATGCTTATGTCAGACCTCCAAAGATGAAGTAGTTTTCCTCTCATCCTTAAGAACTGCCTGGTAGCAGTTCCAGTTGGCTCTGGGCTTGCTCCGGCGCTTAGTGACCTTACGTCCAATCCACTGTGGTTCTTAATATTCAATGAAAGGGTAGAAGGCATCCTCATGTTTCTTGGCATATGGATCCTGGCATAGGAGCTCAAAGGCTTGTCCAGCATGCTCTGGCTTTACAAAGGCTAGTGCCACAAACTGCTGAATTAAGAACTTGCACTTTCCTGATTATCTAGACGGTGGAGCCTGCTGAGCTCAGGTAGACCCTTTAGTTGCCTGTTGACAGCCTATCAATAATGAAAAAACACTCCTGTACCTCTCCATCAAAGCTATTTACAAAAGCGTTAAACTGGGAAGGTTCATAGTCCATGATTATAGTTGAGGGTTCAAGTGCTTTATCTTGAGCTTCTTTTTCTGCAGCAAGGGTGGCTTCATCCTATTCATCATCATCTGGATTGGCTCTAGTCTTATTGTCAGGGGGACTTTTTTTATTACTGGGTAGGGCTTTGATGCCCTCCTGAAGAATTTTAAAGGCCCTTGTATAGATCTCTTATGTTGCCCCAGAAAGCAGAAAGTAGGCAAATGGGAGCACCCTGACTTGAATAAGGGAATGTACAACCCATAGTTGGTAAAAAAGGCGGGGGCATACTGCAAAGGTACCATCACATAACCAGGTCTCTGAATCTCTTAACTGCTCCAGGTTCTGTTGTGTAGCATAGCATATAATTCTTGCCTCTGCTGTAGGACCATCATCATTTAAAAGATATACCTCATCACCATTGAACATCTTTAACTCCTCTGTCAAGACTAACTCTCCTAGAACCATGGCTGATTTCTTATGGGGGACTAGGTCACGGCATTTGTCATATATGTACTTTACTAACTGGTCGCGGTCAGGGATGAGCTTCAGGTTCTCATTACTTAGGTGTGTGGTGGCCTTGACTACCAGATCAGAAGCCTTGACATTTTTGGAGACTGGGACCATTTGGCAGAGGTACCACTTTAGAAGCTTTTCAATAAGATTTATTGGAGCATTACATGTGTGCTCTCCTTTTTCACTAGTGACTTTATCCCATCTTTCTGTATTGATTCTGTCAGCGCAGCTTCTATCTTCACATACATAATGCTTGCTTCTTCCTGCTCTCTTCTGATTGTTGCAATTAAAAACATAGCCATCACAGACTAAACTTGCACCTCCTTTGACAGACATTAGAGAGAAAAACCAAGGGAACTTCTTTGGGAGCTTAAACTCTCCTTTGACATTACATATATTGTGAACCTTTAGGGGATCCCATGGGCCAATTGGTGCTTGATGATAGTCAGACAAGTAATCATCAGGATCCTCTTTATTGATACTTGATGAAGAGGATGGAGGTGCAGATTTGTTGGGCGGTGGAGGGGAATTATCTGGAGTTGGACTCTTGCACTTCTTGGACTGGGATGAGCTTGATTCATTGGGACTTGATTCCTTTGAGCTTGGTTCATCTGGGCTTGACTGGGGTTCTGGACTCTTGGTTATCTTCTTTCTTCCTTGCTTGTTTAGTGGAACCTCATCTCCTTCTGATTGGTACCAACTTGGAGAAGAGGAGGGGGCAGGGGAGGGCTCTTTGCTTTCAGGGTCTTGGGTCTTCTCCTTTGTCTTCTGTTTTGTTGAGGCTCTTTGGCTGGTTTTTTGAGGGGTAGGGACTTTGGGCCTTTCCAGAGGCCTTGGGTACTTTCTTGGTTGACTTGGGGCTCTTTTGTGGTTTCTTGGAAGATTTTTCTTACAATAATTAGAGTAAAGTTCATAAAGTAAGAATAATCATGTGAGACATAAATAAAATTAAATAATAATCACTTGTTTTATTTTTTATTATTAAGTAAATAGTTTATAGAAGTATTTAAAGTAATTTTGGAGCTAGTTTATTATTAAAGAATAGAAAAAACTCATGTTTAAATAAAAAGTTGACATTCTGGTAGTCACAATAGTCAAAAATATTTAATTTAGTTTGTCAGCATAAAAAACGCTTTAATTTTGACGTCAACATACTGACAGTCAGCATTAAAATGGAAAACACTATGTAAATCACTTATAAAGCTTAGCTAATATTTTCTGGAGTTGGTTTTTTAAGGCTGAAATTGATTATTTTTAAATTTAAAAAAATTAAAGATTTGCATATGTAACTTATGAAAACTAAATAATAGGGAATGTGGAGGGAAGTCTAAAGTAAAGCCCTGAGTACTTTGGCCTGAATTATCATACCATTGTATTTGTGCTTTTTGTTAAGTGGCAGTATTTTACTAATAAATAAGTGAAGGTGTCGACATTCAGGCAGTCAGCTTTTTTTATAGCAACTCTCCTATTAAATCTTGCTTAAATTATATCACTTTGTTTGCTTAGCCAAACCCCTCTGTTGCAATTTAGGCAACAAGTTGATTTGACACAAAGTCAACATTATAATTACATATATAATTTCTAGTTTTATTATATGTGTGTTGGCTTAAGTAGACTTCTGGAAATAAGCTATAGTTTATCCAGTGAGTTTAAAATAACAGTAAATATCTAAATAATACAAAGAATGTTATGAAATTTTGGCATATGCCTTTGTTCAATGCTTATCTTATTATATATTTAATAAAAACAGTAGTATAAATTATAAAAAGTAATTATTTTTAGAATATTGTGTATTTTATTAAGAAATTCATGGATTCTTATTTGGGGTCGACATCCAGATATTACTTACTGTAGTTGACCTTAATGTAAAAGTACAAAGAAACTTACATTTCCATAGTAAATTATATTAGTTTTTGGCTTAAATTTAAGCCTTTGTTTAAATGGTGTCAACATTATGTATGTTCCTTTTTAATTTTGCAATTCTGACTTAATAATTCACTATGAAAAATTAGCTTAGTTTTGGAAATTCCCAATTCTGGTGGATAAATACCAAAATAATGTCAACTAACTGAATGTTGAAAAATTGTCAAAATTCAGTGAGTCAACTTGTGGAATGAGTTATTTCTGGCGGTTCCCTTTAAAACTGATCCCAAATTGCCCATATTCTGAATTTATTTGATTTTAGATGCCTCCCAAGCCTACCATCAAAGGGCAACCACCAGAATTAACTCATTTCGCAAGTCAACTTACTATATGTTGATAATCAGAATTAAAAATACTTTAATGTCAACAGCATTGAAAAGTCAGAATTAAGTTTTGACTCATGCAGACTACTAAATGTCAACACTTTTTTAATAAGCAGAAACCTGTTTCCTGAACATTTTATTTAATAAAAATTAAGCTTCAAGAAACTTTTTAGGGTAATGTGATAACATAGCTTTTAAAAAGTCTATAAAAAATTATACATGAATATTAAAAAAATCATAAAAATACACTTTTATTTTATTTTACTATAAAATTAGCTATCTTTACTATAATAAATTTTTTCCCACTTATAAAAAAAAATCTAATATACAAAAAGGCACTACTTAAAAATTCAGGTATTATAGCAAAAGATAATAATCAGAAACAGTAATATAAAGTTTTTTCTATATTGAAAACTACAAAAAACATATGATTTACTAGTAAAATACCAATATAGGCCATGTAATATAGTCTAAAGCATCAAAATATCAATAAAAAACCAATTATTTTATAAAAGGAGTATCAAAAATTATTAATGATTTATTTATAATAACTATTTATTTAAAAATATTATACTTAATATATAAGAACTATATAAAAAATTAGGCAATACTCAATAAATTTAATGAAAAGCTAGACTGTGATCACCTGGTTGCCATTAAGAACTGTGGCAATCTTCTTGATGTATTCCCCAATCTCTGAAAGCTTATATTTGGCCTTGACAACTTCCTTGATCTTCTCTTGATACTGTTTCTCTTTGGTAGCTCTCTTCTTTTTGGATGGGCGGTTCTCAATATCTCTGATGGATGCAGCAGTCTTCCCCTGTTGAACTTTGAGGTGCTCATAGAAGGTGTTGTATCTGGGCTTGATTCCAAAGGAGGACTTGATATGCTTATGCCAGCCCTCCAAAGATGAAGTTGTTTTCATCTCATCCTTAATAACTGCCTGGTAGCAGTTCCAGTTGGCTTTAGCTCTGGGCTTGGTGACCTTACGTCCAATTCACTGTGGTTTTTAATATTCAATGAAAGGGTAGAAGGCATCCTCATGTTTCTTGGCATATGGATCCTGGCATAGGAGCTCAAAGGCTTGTCCAGCATGCTCTGGCTTTACAAAGGCTAGTGCCACAAACTGCTGAATTAAGAACTTGCACTTTCCTGATTATCTAGACGGTGGAGCCTGCTGAGCTCAGGTAGACCCTTTAGTTGCCTGTTGACAGCCTGTCAATAATGGAAAAAACACCCCTGGACCTCTCCATCAAAGGTATTTACAAAAGCGTTATACTGGGCAGTTTCATAGTCCATGATTATAGTTGAGGGGCCAAGTGCTTTATCATAAGCTTCTTTTTCTGCAGCAAGGGTGGCTTCATCCTTTTCATCATCATCTGGATTGGCTCTAGTGTTATGGCCAGGGGGACTCTTTCTATTACTGGGTAGGGCTTTGATGCCCTCCTGAAGGATTTTAAAGGCCTTTATGTAGATCTCTTTTGTTGCCCCAGGAATCAGAAAGTAGGCAAATGGGTGCAACTTGCCTTCAATAAGGGAATGTACAACCCATAGTTGGAAAAAAAGGCGGGGGCATACTGCAAAGGTACCATTCATAACCAGGTCTCTGAATCTCTTAACTGCTCCAGGTTCTGTTGTGTAGCATAGCATATAATTCTTGCCTCTGCTGTAGGACCATCATCATTTAAAAGATATACCTCATCACCATTGAACATCTTTAACTCCTCTGTCAAGACTAACTCTCCTAGAACCATGGCTGATTTCTTATGGGGGACTAGGTCACGGCATTTGTCATATATGTACTTTACTAACTGGTCGCGGTCAGGGATGAGCTTCAGGTTCTCATTACTTAGGTGTGTGGTGGCCTTAACTGCCAGATTAGAAGCCTTGACATCTTTGGAGACTGGGACCATTTGGTAGAGGTACCACTTTAGAAGCTTTTCAATAAGATTTATTGGAGCATTGCATGTGTGCTCTCCTTTTTTCACTAGTGACTTTATCCCATCCTTCTGTGTTGATCCTGGCAGCGCAGACTATCTTCACATACATAATGCTTTTTCTGCTCTCTTCTGATTGTTGCAATTGAAAACATAGCCATCACAAAGTAAACTTGCACCTCCTTCGACAGACATTAGAGGGGAAACCCGAGAGAACTTCTTTGGGAGCTTAAACTCTCCTTTGACATTACATATATTGTGAACCTTTAGGGGATCCCATGGGTCAATTGGTGCTTGATGATAGTCAGACAAGTAATCATCAGGATCCTCTTTATTGATACTTGATGAAGAGGATGGAGGTGCAGATTTGTTGGGCGGTGGAGGGGAATTATCTGGAGTTGGATTCTTGCGCTTCTTGGACTGGGAAAGCTTGATTCATTGGGACTCAATTCCTTTGAGCTTGATTCATCTGGGCTTGACTGGAGTTCTGGACTCTTGGGTATCTTCTTTCTTCCTTGCTTGTTTAGTGGAACCTCATCTCCTTTTGATTGGTACCAACTTGGAGAAGAGGAGGGGGCAGGGGAGGGATCTTTGCTTTCAGGGTCTTGGGTCTTCTCCTTTGTCTTCTGTTTTGTTGAGGGCTCTTTGGCTGGTTTTTTGTTGGGGTAGGGACTTTGGGCCTTTCCAGAGGCTTTGGGCACTTTTTTGGTTGACTTGGTGTTCTTTTGTGGCTTATTGGAAGATTTGTCCTACAATAATTAGACTAGAGTTCATAAAGTAGGAATAATCAGTTAAAACATGAATAAAATTAAATAATAATCACTTATTTTATTTTTTATTATTAAGTAAATAGTTTATAGAAGTATTTAAAGTAATTTTGGAGCTAGTTTATTATTAAAGAATAGAAAAAACTCATGTTTAAATAAAAAGTTGACATTCTGGTAGTCACAATAGTCAAAAATATTTAATTTAGTTTGTCAGCATAAAAAACGCTTTAATTTTGACGTCAACATACTGACAGTCAGCATTAAAATGGAAAACACTATGTAAATCACTTATAAAGCTTAGCTAATATTTTCCAGAGTTGGTTTTTTAAGGCTGAAATTGATTATTTTTAAATTTTAAAAAATTAAAGAGTTGCATATGTAACTTATGAAAACTAAATAATAGGGATTGTAGAGGGAAGTATAAAGTACAACCCTTGGTACTTTGGCCTGAATTACCATACCATTGTATGTGTGCTTTTTGTTAAGTGGCAGTGTTTTACTAATAAATAAGTGAAGGTGTCAACATTCAGGCAGTCAGCTTTTTTTATAGCAACTCTCCTATTAAATCTTGCTTAAATTATATCACTTTGTTTGCTTAGCCAAACCCCTTTGTTGCAATTTAGGTGACACATCAATTTGAAACAAAGTCAACATTATAATTACATATATAAATACTAGTTTTTACATATGTGTGTTGGCTTAAGTGGACTTCTGGAAATAAGCTATAGTTTATCCAGTGAGTTTAAAATAACAGTAAATATCTAAAAAATACAAAGAATGTTATGAAAGTTGGCATATGCCTTTTTTCAATGCTTATCTTATTATATATTTAATAAAAACAGTAGTATAAATTATAAAAAGTAATTATTTTTAGAATATTGTGTATTTTATTAGGAAATTCATGGATTCTTATTTGGGGTCGACATCCAGATATTACTTACTGTAGTTGACCTTAATGTAAAAGTACAAAGAAACTTACATTTCCATAGTAAATTATATTAGTTTTTGGCTTAAAATTAAGCCTTTGTTTAAATGGTGTCAACATTATGTATGTTCCTTTTTAATTTTGCAATTCTGACTTAATAATTCACTATGAAAAATTAACTTAGTTTTGGAAATTCCCAATACCGGCGGATAAATACCAAAATAATGTCAACTTACTGAATGTTGACAAATTGTCAACATTCAGTGAGTCAACTTGCGGAATGAGTTAATTCTGGCAGTTGCCCATCAAAGCTATGCCCAAGGCATCTAAGGCCTTTAAGGCCTCTAAGGGCAAGAACAATCCACCCAAGGCCATTAAGGCCAATACTACCCCTAAAAATCAGCTTGCTAAGCCTAAGTGCCCCCTAAGACACACACACTCTCACTAGAGCCAGAGGGAACAAGCCCTACCCCTCCCACTCTCTGTCTGTCTACTCTTCCTCTGATCCACTAAATACGCTTTTTCTTCAATTGTCACTTTGACCCCACCTCAGAGCCTGAGGAGTAACAGGAGCAAGAACATTAGATAGGTGCTCAAACTGATGACCAAATCTAATTATGGGATATGAAAACTGTTCATAACATATGCAATAGAAATAAAAACTTTTCTGTGCCCACCCAATTTTCAGAGAGTTACCCAACTTGTCATAAAGGGCAGCATTGGTTTTGTTTATAAGGGTTACAGCTTAAATCTTAATGACAAGAAGAAGGCTATCTGTCAACATCATTGTAAAAATTAATACCTTTGGCTGCCCAGTAAGGCTCACAACTTATGGGTTTATCAGATTTTTGGCCCTTACTGTTGGCCATGACTGCAATGATCCATTTGATCCTCTATACTGACAATCTTGTTGCAACTGTGTTTCACCCCTTGCCTGCCAACATATCTTACAATAAACAGGGGGCGCTCAATGTGTTTCCCCTTGATGTATCTAATGACATGGACCAATCTAAGTGACAATATTGAAATGCGGGCACTTTCATCAATTTAGGAGTGTTGTCAATTTGACTTGTTGATCCCTGCACAAGTTATTCCTTAGCTTCAAATCTTATATGGAACAGGCCACTATATCACCCCCTGTGGGCTTGTGGCTTTCCCCATATAGTATATTAAAAATATTATACAATAAAAAATACCTTATTCTATTCATATCTGTCCTTTCTAATGGACTCTTGTCTTCCCCAATCAAATACTGAACTCTAATTGGTTCTGTTGCAACAGTGTTAGCAGCAGTAGGTTTATGGCCTACCTAAAATAAAACCCCCAAGAAAGGACAGAGTACGGGCTGTATGGCTACTCCACAACAAGAGACATTCCTTCCAATCCCAAAGGGGACATTCCCCAGGGTTATGTCATCTATCAGTATCAGCTAGTTCTCACCAGTGTATACAAATGGCTCCGCCTCGGGCAGCGTGATGCTAGCATCATCCTGCCACAGTCAGATCTATCTCAACATATCCTCAACCTCCAACTAGAGTCCTTCGCTGGTCGTGTTGAAGGGGCCGACATTGTTAGTTGGCTCCAGTCCACCAAAACACACCTTTGTATCTGTCAGGTCCCAGAGTCCATGTGGGTTGCCACTGCATCTGGCCGCCTCATGGGGCCTGCCGCTGTGTGGTTTACCAACTGGACCAGCCAGGAGTTTGACGTCACCTGGGCAACATTTTGAGACGCCGCCAAATCCCGATACAGTGAAACATTCTCTCCCATTGTCTTGGGGACTCCCCTCTTAGCCATCAAGCAGACTGGTTCCGCCCCTGAGTATCTCGCCACTTGGCAACAAGCCCTTGATGAACTCCCAAAGCAGTGACTGATGGGAATGTCATGCTACTCACTCTCATTGTTAATGGGTTAAAGTCCCATATTTGCAAGTGGGATCCTGTCATTTGCTGCACCTCTATTGACAACTGTAATAAAGCCATTGTAGAGGCCAATAACCAGGCTTCAATGGGCTTCTGCCACACCAAAAATGCTCCAACCCAACCATGTTCTGCACCTAACAATGACCAAAATCAAGTGGGCCAGCCAACCTTGTCAACAAGAAAGTGCAACTAAACGCCCCCCAACGGGGAGCTCCAACTTGCGTTAATTGAGGACCAGGGAAAAGCCTGGGGGTTGTAGCAATGAGAGGCCTTACAACCCCAACCAACCTGTCCTCTCAGTCTTTGCTTGCAAAGAACCCCCGCGACTACAACCTTCACAAGGCTGAAACTCTGGACATCTTTCAGGTCCATAGCAATGATCCCGTGTTGCAAGCTGCCCATTCCTCAAATAAAGTAACACACTTGTCCTATCCCTTCTGTTTCTGTGGGAACACCCACAAGTTACTGGTAGATACCGGGGCTGATCATACCATGGTAGATCAGGCATTTTCTGACTCCCAGCAACTAGACCAAGTACCAAGCAGATTCAAAGTAGTATGTGTAGCTGACTCCTGCAGAGTTGCCATCACCCACGAGACAGTAACCTTCTCTGTAAGACGGGGAACATCCAGGTTAAGCTTGCTGGGCTAATCATGGCAGGCCTCAGCCATGACATAATTGCTGGCCTTGACTGGCTCTGGCAGAACCATCCCTACATTGATTGGGATACCTCTGTCATCACCCTCAACAGAAATGGGGCGGGGTTCCAGCTTTACTCTGTGGAAATGAACAAGCTACTACATGACACTGTGTTTGTCAGGATAACTGAGGCAGGCTCATACAACTTCAAGGGGGTAAACTAGACTTTAACCAATTCTCAGTTGAAGTTATCCGTGCAGAGTCATCTGCAGTCCCCCCTTGTCATCACCACCACCATCAGCGCTAGCTGCACTCCTTGAGGAGTACAAGGATGTATTCAGTGAAACACTTGAACAACTACCTCTGCCCCAGGAGATTCAGCACATTGTCCAACTTCAAGGTCCATTACCTAAAGCACAACCATTATACCAATTCACATCAAATGAAGATGAAAACCTCCGCCAGCACCTTGTGGGCGGGCTTGATAAGGGCTTTATTTGCCCCTTGCTGTCTCCATACGGGGTGGCTATCTTCTTTGTAGCAAAGAAGGACAGGTCTCTTTGCCTGGTCATGGATTACCGCATCTTAAATAAGGTGAATGTTAAGAATAAATACCCCTGTCGCTGATTGACAACCTGCTTGACACACTTGCTGACACAAAGATATTTAGAAAGATTGATCTCACTGCAGGGTACAACAGGTCCGCATTGCACCAGGGGATGTGGCAAAAACTGTCTTCTACACACGCTAAAGGTTGTTTGAGTGTCGGGTTGTGAACTTCAGAATGACCAACGCTACCTCCACCTTTGCCATGTTGATGAACAAAGCCTTCAAGGAACTGATTGGAAAGTGTTTGGTTGTGTACCTTGACAACATTCTTATCTTCAGTCAATATCAAACCACCCACCTCCAACACCTCCGTGCTGTCCTTGACACCCTTCGGAAAAATAAGTTAAAAGCTAAACCCTCCAAATGTGAGTTTCATAAGTTGGTTCTGTTATTCCTTGGGCATACCATCTCTGCCCAGGGGATAAAGCCCAACCCTACCAAGATCAAGGCAATTATTAGCATGCCGCCCCCCACTGATGCGGGCCAAGTGCAAACATTCCTGGGCATGATTGCCTACATGCGCAAGTTCATTCTCAATTGTGGGGAACTAATTGCACCTCTCACTGAGCTTCTTAACACCAAACAACGCTTCCAATGGACACCCGTCAGAGATCAAGCCTTCTAAATTTTGAAGCAGAGGCTCACAACGGCACCAGTACTGCAGTTCCCCAATCAAAAACCAACAGTACAAACTTGAGACTGACGCCTCTGACAAGGCCATAGGGGGCGTGTTGAGGGTAGAAACTGCCAATGACGTCTTCCTCCCCGTTGCATATGAGTCCCACAAGCTCACCAACTCGGAACAACATTACCCCATCCATGACAAAGAGCTGGCGGCAATTGTACACTGCGTCAAGAAGTGGCGCTGTTACTTGGAAGGTGCCACCTTCCCACCCTGCGTTCTGACGGTCCACAAGTTGCTCCAGTACTTCAACACACAGTCTCTTTTGACACGTTGCCAGGCAGGATGGGTTGAGTGTCTATCTCTCTATTAATTACGCATCAAGTACAAGCCTGGAAAGGAACTCGTCACAGCCGACGCCCTTTCACAACTCTACATAGTGTCCATCACTGGGGACAACGGGTTAGACCCAGATTGGCCCATGCTCTACCTGCGCCCTGAGACAACCTGCTACAAGGGCCTTAACTCGCTCACCATCTCCAAACTGAAGGACAACAAAAGCCAGTTCACCACTGATTCTGGTAACGTCTGCTATCGGGCAATGACAGGTGAGAAGACGCCTTACATTCCCACCACACAACAAGGAGACACCATTTTGCACTACCACCAAACCTTGGGTCACATCAGAGGGCGTAACCTCTTCAAGATTATGAAACAAGAGGTCTGGTGGCCGCGCATGTGTCAAGACATCTTGGACCTCCTTGAGACCTGTGTTTTGTGTGAAAAGAACACGTCCAAACGTGTGCCCCCAAGTCTGTCCTGCCCATTAAGGCCATGGAACCTTTCAAACAGTGAGCCCTTGACATTGTGGGGCCACTCCCAAAAACAGACAGACTGGGAAAGAAGTACACTCACGGCCATTGGCTACTTCACTTGTTGGCCAGTGGCATGGGCCACAACCAACCATACTGCCACCATCATCACTTGCTTCATTGGTAAAGAGATCATGGCTTGCTTTGGGCGGCCCAAGCGTCTCATCACAGATGGCGGGCCCAAACTTGTTGGACACATTGTGAAGGCATACAGTGTCAAGAAAGCGCTCCAACATATAGTTATGACCCCCTACCATCCACAAGCCAATGGGCGTATGGAGCGGTTAAATGGCTCCCTGGTTCAGCTGATTGCCAATCTCTCACAAGAACATCCTAACACTGAGTGGACAGAACACCTCCCCTCCGCCCTACTGATCCTACAAGTAAGAATCAACAGGGGCACTGGGTTCAGCCCTAGCACCCTGGCCTTTGGAAAAACTGACAGTCTGACAGGAGTGGAACAGGGGAAACTACGGTCCAAGGCTCCCAACAAGCCCCCCTAGTGATAACTCTATCCCTAGACCAATGGTGTGCCAAAGCCCAGGAAATTGAACACAAGCAAATTGCAGGAGGGACAAAACACCTCAAAGCTAAATACACCACAGCTGATCCCGTCTACACCCTCAATCCCAATTCTGCCAAGTTAGAACCCAACCACCTAGGTCCCTTCAAGGTAGCTGCAGTCTACGACAACCACGCCTATCAATTTGAGGATGCCCAAGGAAACATCAAGAAGCTTCACCACAATTTCTTGTGCCCCTGCCACGCCATCCCCACACAAAGGTTGTTTGTGTGGACCTTCCCAGACTTTCCACAGACTCCAGTCCTGGTGTCTGACAACAAGCAGGGGGAAAGGGGGTGTTGCAACCGAGTTTCTAGACTTTCCTGCTAACATATCTTACAATACACAGGGGTGCTTGCTGTGCCGCCCCTTGACGTATATAACATTATGGTTTAATCTGATGGCAATATCAAATGGCGAGTGCTTCATCCTAATTAGGAGCGCTGCCAATTTGAATTGCTAATCTCCGCACAGAAGTTATTCCTTTGCTGCAAACCTTACATGGATCTTCCCAATATGCCACCCCCTTGTGGCATTCCCCATATAGTATATTAATCACAATTTTCTACAATAAACAATACCTTATCTTATTATTCTGTCTTTTCCTATTGGACTGTTGTCTTCCCGAATTCATCATACTGGGACCTCATTGGTCCAGTTGCAACATTGGTGTCATAGCCAGATACATTGCTAACATCAACACCAAGTATGGCAACACCAGGCAAATAGTCAAATCCACCAAGGCTAAGTGGCAGCCCAAACTCCTTCTTCTGTTCATATCAATGCAATCAAGCAGTGGGTTACCAAGGATTGCCACCTGGACTAACTTGCTTTCCAATCAATGCTTGCCACAGAGTTTGGGCTTTATGTCTCCAAAACCCTTGTATACAAAGCAATGGTCAAATATTGGCTTCTCTTGGAAGGTCCTCAGAGTTTCTCCGTACAATAGGAACAGCAAGAAAACAATCAAAGCTTAACACATTTATGCCAAGACTTATCTAGCCCTTAAGGAGACTGGCAATGTATAGTTCTTTTACATCAATAAATTTTTGTTGCCGTAAATTGCGCTATTAAAGCTATTTTGATTTGGCCTTCAAATATTGATAGTTGTGAAGATTTGACTGGTTTTGCCTTTGAGTTCAGAAATTCCTTGCCTTCCGCAAATGGGTCTGGTTCAATACCCACCCATTCAGGATTATTGGCCTGTCTGTGGTTGATCCTGGTATGACCTCATCCCAGCGTGAGCCCTTCAGCCACTCTGTATTCTTAATGAGTGATCACCATCTCTTGTCAACTATTTAAAGTAGAATCATTACTCCTAATAAAGATAAGTTTATCCACATTTGTGTTGGCTTTTATAATCTTCAAGCTTTTCCTGTCCTTTCTGAAGAAGGACTTTTACATCTTGTTTTCCAGGAAATTAAGGTACAAGCCCTTAATTTTTCCCTGAAGGCTAACCCAAGGCTAGCTTTGAACCTCAAATCTTTTGTATTAAAGATTTCCTGCCGTGTCCTCCAGGATGTTATCCCCTGGAGCCAAACACAACAGTTGTTATCCTACTCACTCAGGTCTAGGCATGGGTGGGTCAAGAAGGGGTCCAAGGACGGCATAGCCCATCATGCAGCTGTCCGTTCCCAGACTTATTCCATGGTTGCGCTTCTTGGTCCTCGCAGGTTGGACCAATACCAAATGATCAAGGGCTCCCACAATAGCGGGACTTTTCTCAATTTTCTCCAAGCTGACAAGAAATACCTTCAGATTAATTACTGGGGCACAACCAACATTGTTATGTTGGATAATGTCAGGCTCCACAAAATGGATCTGGTTGTGTCTGAGTTCCCGCCCATCAATAAAAATAGCCATTTGGCCAGCCACCGCCTGGCTGACTGCCCAATGAGACTCCTCTTTCCTTTTCCCTATTCTCCATTTCTGAACCCAATTGAGGAGGTCTTTGGGTGGATCAAAAATAAGGTGAAGAAAGACCTACCTCAGGACACCAAGGATCTCTTTAACATTCTTGAGATCAGCCAATTTGTAATGCCACCTGATGTGGTGGCAGCTTTTTACAAGCACTCAGAAGCCTTCCTCCTCAAATCCTTGCCTCCAAGCCAATCAGATAAATGGGCGCTCCAGGTTTTATTTGTTTTTATTTTCTATTTATTTTTTTTATTAGTACTCAAAAATTATTATTTATATATAATTAAGTAATATTTGATTGTATTATAGACATATAAGAATTAGTAAAAAAATATAATCAAAATTAATTATTTTAGAGCTAGAGATATGTATTTTTTATTATAAACCAGCAAATAGTGTATTGACTGTAGAGCTAACAAATAAATAAATTTCAAAAGATAGAAATAGATTAATTTTATTTAAACAATTGTGAATCCTTGTTGGTACTTTGGTTTTTTAAGCCATAAATTGGATCTCACAAGTCATCATCTTTCCCTTAATATTTCAGTGCCACTATAGCCACACACACAAAAACCAATGATTTTCATGTATCTCTTACTAATTAGTACTTATGACGCGGGTCAAGAATTCCAAATATATTTATCAAATCATATTACAAGGGAAATGTAATTCAAGTTCTAAACAATCACTTGTTTAAAACATAAGTGGAGCAGGCCGTCTGTTGTGGACAAATCCACTTCACAATGTTTAACTATGTAATAAAGGAACCTGTTCTTGACAAGCCAGCAACTGAAATTTTTTTAATTCTTTTTTATTATTTGACGTGTTTGCAACTATAACTAATATCTTGTAATATATTTAGATATATTACTATTATAATTGAACTATTAAATTTTAAATATTAAAGTTTTAATATTAAAATTTAACTAATAAAATTATAATATTTGAATTTTACTATTTAAACTTTAATAGTGATATTTTAATAATGATATTTTAATATTAAAATTTTAAATATTCAAAATGTAATATTTAAAATTTAATATTTAAATTTTCATTTAAAAAAATTATTTTGCAAGGGAACAAAATTTATTAGGGAGATGCAACTTGCAAATGGAATGAGCTTTTTCCAGGGAATTATAACCCAAAATCAAATTTTCAGCTAGAGCGTCTAATTGGATCCATGTACTCTTCTGCACGTGATGGGCAACCCTGGATGCAATTGCTAGAGGGGTGGCAACTGTGGTAAGTTTGACTCCCTGGTACTTGACAAAGTGTTGAGTACCAGGGAGTTGAGTGCTGCATATGTGAATCTATTAGTATTTTTGGCTTAACCAATTTTAAGCTAATTTCTACCAGTGATTTAGGGGTTTGAAACCAAAAAACAAGGTTAAACTTACTTGAAATCAACTCTGTTTAATAATTCAGTTAGCTAAAATACCAATTTAAGGGGCAATTTAAGAGTAAATTTACTAATAGAAATGAAAAACCTGTGTTCAACATTCTAACCAAAAAGTTACCAATTTGACACTTTTTAAGCCAAATTTTATTTTTTTAATAAAATACATATGCGCTTATATAAAATTTATTTTTTACTATTATATTTTTATTATTAGTGTCCATAGTTGTCAATTAGGCTCCCAAGCACCACTATACAGGATTTAGTGATATAGACATTAATCAAATACCCCACTTGTTTTACATTATGTCATTTCCAGGTTTTTTGGATTAAGTGGTGCCACATAAAATAAGCCCAATTTATTAAGAGATTTCATATGTAATTTATAAAAAAACTGAAACTCAACATCTTTGTTTGACTCTATCTACTTGACACCCAATTGGTTTCAGATTCAACTAATCAAAGGCTCAGAATTAAGGCTAAATTAATATGTGACACACTATGAGCACCACTCAACACTCACCCACTCAACACTTTAACTTGAGGATTAGTAAAGAGAGCTTCTTAAAGTTTTATCCAGCACTATGGTAAATAATTCACTCCCAGCTCCTCACAGCATACCCTAATCACTAATAAACACATTTCCACTCATTTACTTTTTTAACTCATGTTGTATTTTTTAATTTTTGAGCATATGATACTGCCTTGCTTTTGGGTTAACTTTCAAACCGTTTATAAATTCAAGCAAGTTTTATATGTAAAAAACATAGTAAATTTGATGTTTCTGCTTGACTCTGGCATACTCGACAGTGAGAATTCAGCTTTTCCCAGCTGATCAACAGTGCCAAACTTGGCACTTTACTATGTTTTGAATTTTCAACTCTCAATAAAAAGAATTCCACATAATTATTTTTTTATTTTTTTGCAATTATAATCTACTACTTCTTCTGCTGCTCTCCATATAATTTTCATATATATTTTTGATTTTCCATTAAACTTTTAAATCAATTAAACACTAAGATCTTATGCTGAACCTAACATCTTTGATGCTTCATCATAAATTCACTTATTTTCTATGTTTTAACTTTTATATCTATATTTTGAGTTTCTATTTTGCTTCTATTTACTTTTTAATGTTTTTTCTTGATAACTAAAACTATATTTGCATACTTTTTGTTTAACTTTTACTTTACTTTACCTCTGTGTTTCATATCTTTAATACTTCTTTATTTACAATGCTAAACTTTTCTTTAGACAAAATCAAAGAAGAACAGCCAACATCCCAAGCGCCAAGCCTCCAAGGGCTCTAAAGAAACTGCCTCCACTCCCAAGCATGCCAATAAGCCTGCAAAGGCAAAGTCTCCAACCCCATCTCCTTCCACTCTATCTCCTTCCCCCTTCACCCTCATCTTCCACTTTCCCTTCACCTTTCCCCAAAAAATCCTCCCCCAAAAATCTGATGGTGATCTTACTGATCACTCCTTTTACCACTCAGAGACCAACTCTGAGCCCACCAATGAGCAACATACCAAGAAGTCAAAGGCTGCCAAGGAACCCACCTCTTCTTCTGGTAAGAAAAAGGAGGCATCCAAGCAGGCCTTGAAAAACCCTTCCCCTCCCCCTCCTGATGGCTCTTCCCCCTTCCTCATCTGATCCCCAAGATGAGACAGAGGAGTACTTCAAGAAGTTCAAAGCTTCTGGTCGTGTGACTTGGTATTCACTGGCCATTCACAATATCTGTAATGTGGAAGGAGAGTTTAAAGTCCCCAAGCGCTTCCCCAGTACTTCCCAATTATTTCTTAAAGGGTGGCCCTGTCTATTTGCTGACAATTAAATTTTTAATTGTAACAAAAAAAGTGCCAAACCAAGAGCAAACACTTTGTCTGTGAGGATAAGACTTGCAGGGCCCGGCTAAACACCAAGGGCTAGGAGCAAGTAACGGCAGAGAAGGGGAGACCACTTGTGAGCCCCCCAATCATCTAATCACTCTTATGTTAAAATGGTTACTTGTTCAAGTAATACCCACCTCCTCTCACCTCTGGGCTTCTGATCTTGCCATAAAGGCTTTGCAACATCTCAAAAGCAACAATCTCAAGTTGGTGCCAACTCAAGAGCAGTTGGTTAAGTTCATAAGTGAAAGTGTATCACTGCCAACCTCCCTCTCCCAAGGCTTCAGACGTCCTCTCAGAGCTTACACTCACCCACAATCTCAAGCAGCTTCCGAGTGGGGAGTGCTTCCTCCTTCATGACAATATACCTGCTACCAAAGACTTTATAATCTGCTACTCAACTCAGCAAAACATGATGGAGTTAAAAAGGGCTTCAACCTGGCTAGTTGATGGTAACTGTGATGGAAATAACTGGATAATATGATGCCGTTTCTAAATGATGGGGAATTAAAAACCAAATCCAAATAGAATTGATGATTAACCACCAACGTGGCTTCAGATATTTTTTTGTGAAATTTCCAATTGTAACTCCAGGATGGAGTAGAACAATCAATACCAACCAGAGTAAACCAAGATAAATCACTTGGGAAAGCATCAATGCATCTTCAGCGTAAAATTCTGGACATTGAGAAGTGACCCAATTTTCATCTTCAGGAATGGAGGGAGGAGCTACAAAATCAGATGGCATGAAATTAACATTTTGTGGCACTGACAACGAAGTTCCAGATGCTGGACCCCATCTTCCTGAAATGATTCTGTTCAGAATCAGATTGTACGGGATATACCGCTACAACCCGAGCATAGGATGCATTTTTAAAATTTAAAATTAGAACTTGGGATAATTGATTTTTATTGAGTAAATTTAGGAGGACTCAACTCTTAGAGTTGAAACAGGGAAAATTATTCAATATATATCAGAAAAATTGACTAAGCAATACCACCTGAATCTTGATCTCCTATTCCTTTGGCATCTTCAAGTAAGTATCTAGTCCAGGTTGCAAAGAACCCTTGTATGACCAGTTTCTGACAACCATGCCAATTAATGAGCTTATATCGGGTGACCCTCATATTACGTCAATTTATCAACGCCAGTTTACAAGGGGGAGCCAGTTTCAGCTGGCATACTGGAGCAGCTGTGACCCATTTTCAATCAACTGTTTGGTTTAAATCCGTTAACTCGGTCAACTTTGATACAGGTTTTCTGGCCTTCCGTGCCTTCTTACTTGGACGGACGATACCCGGCATTATGGAACTTACCGTGACAGTAACTTTGCCACTTGCCCCCAGATGTTCAAGCAGCTCTGGATGGTCCATGCCCAGATTGACATCCGGGTGATTCCATTTGTGTTCTTTCTTCTTCCTGGGGCCACTGAGGCCATTTACACCTGTGTGTTCACAATCCTCTGCCAAGCAATTGCCCTCCTTCCTCCTGCTGACAATGACAAATCCAAGAAGACTCCCCCCCATACCCGCGCTAACCCACCTGCCTCTGACAAGGACCAGGCCGCCCTGGACTCGGAGAAAAAGTTGAGGGTAAGAGCTCTTGGGCCTTTTGTGTGCATCATGGACTTTGAGCCTTCTCAGTTCAATACATTTTAGCAGCTGTTCAGCGGGGAGGTGCAGGGGTGCCACCTCCACTTCTGCTAAGCAGTTGCTTGTAACGTGCAGGCCCTGCTGAGCTTAGTAGGTTGAGCCAGAGGGATACTTTGGACACCTGCAGATTTGTGCTGGTACAATTCAGTGGCTTGGCTTTTTTAAAGCCAGAGCACACTGCGCAGGGGTTTGAGGTACTCTCAAAGGATCCCTACATAGTATAGCACCTGGATTTCAAGCCTTTCCTTGAGTACTTCAAGACCAAGTGAATCAGGAAGGTTGTCACACAGAGGCAAGGCAAGGCCCTTGCCAGAGGCCAGCTGGAACGTGTACAGGGCGGCCATCAATGGGGAGCTGAAGACCACTTTGGCATTAGAGGCTTATCACAAGAATCTTAAAGCCAACTTTGGGCTTCAAAAAAAGTTTAATGAGTTCTTCTCTCTCCTGCAGCATGAGCAAGAGAAAACAATCTCCAAGCTTGGAGATCTCTCCAACCGCGTCCCCCACCAAGCCAACCACTTGGTGTACCCTCTTCACCAAGGCCATCCAGGGTGCAGTCAAGCACAAGTATAAGGCCTCTGAGATTAAACAGCAGCTTGAGCTTATTGCCACTGCCCTCCTGGAAGGGGCTAAAATGAAACGGGGAAAGAATGATGAGGAATAAACTTGCTTGCTAAGTTATATGGTTTTTACTTTTAACTTTTAACTTTTAACCTTTTAACTTTAATTTTTACTTATTAGCTTTGATCATTTAGTTTTAAGTTTTAAGCTTTTTTTATTTTAATTAGATAGCAGTGATTGTTATATGTATGCATGGTAAGTTTGGTATGAATATTTATAGTTGAAAGTAAGTGAAATATCTTAATTTTTGTTAAGTTCCTAATAAAACATATGATATTCACAGTTGTTTATTTATAAACCATATCAAATAAGATTTAATATTTCTTTATATTTTGCATAACTTTATTTGTTGTGTTTGTGTCAATTTTTGGTTATTAGAATTTTAATTTTTATGGTAATAAATAATATTTTTATAATGAAGAGTGTGAATTACATAGTAAATTTAGAAATAGTTGCTTATTTCTCCTCATCTTTATTTTTTTGGTACTGTTTTATTGCATTTTGAGCTCTCTGGGGTCACTTTATTATACCATAGCTGTAAGGCTAAATTCTTTATATTAAAGAACTTCAGTACATCAAGATCTGTTAATTAAAAAAGTGTCAATTTCCAGTTGTTGATCAGGGCAAAAGCAGTATTCCCACTTTACTATAATGTCGACTACCAGGGAGTCAAGTTTAAGGGAGTCAATCACCAGGGAGTCAAACTTACCACAGTTGCCAAGGGGTTGCGCCCTGTACCCTGGTGGTTGCTGAACACTTAATAAAAGGGAGACAGGTAAGCAAATTGATCAGCAGATTCTTTTTGGGAGGCACAAAGAACCCATACAATGATGCCATTGCAAAGGAGTCATGCATGATGTGCTTGACTGTCCTATACCCCTGCAGTGTCTTCTGGCGTTCTAGTGCTAATTGGCATATATTAAGTTGTATAGGTACATCCTCCAACTTTTTGACGTTTTTTTAATATGCAATGAAGTAGGATTCCTAGATATACAGTTACGTGAATTCTTTTCAAAGTATATTTTTTGGAGAACATGCACAATTTCTTATACACTTGAACTAATCTGTTGATATAGGATGTGTTGCTTAATTTGAAGATGGTTCCAGAGGGTGCCTGACTTGTATCTGCCCCCCACACCATAGTGAACAAAATAAATATAGGCTTGAAATTATTCACAAGGACTGTGTCCCTGACTTTATTTGATAATGCTTTGAATAATTCATTAAAAATTTCAGTTTTAATATATTCATTTTTTCTATTTGAAAGTTGGTCTTTATTAGGTTTTTTCATATTCATTGATGTTTGCAAATGGGAATTAGTACAACACGCCATTTCAAAAATGGCATCTCAAAAAACGCCATCTCAAATTTAATTTGAGATGGCGTTTTTTGTGTTAGTGATTTTGAATCACAAAAAATAAAATAAACAATAAAATAGATAAATTTACTTGTACTTTTATAATGCAGCATCTCAAATTTACGCCATCTCAATTCCGTCACTTCAAGTCAGATTAATTAAATCTTATTTTGCTAACTTTATTTACATATGAAAACACTTAGTGTGGGGCGTGGTTACGCCATCTTGACTTTACATCATTTCAAATTACGCCATCTATCTTAAACTTAAATAAGCTTATAACCAAACTAAAATAAAGCCTGTGATATAGTGCCAGAAGATGTTCCTATATTATTAATCTAAGACACTTATAAAAGGAACAACCTAAAAAGACGCCACTATGATAGTCCTTCTAGTAATTGTCATTGCTGGGTAAAAAAACCAGTTTTGTTATATGTAATTTATAACTTTATTAACATGGATACGTTGATAAGGGCTTCATCAATAAAATATTTTAATAGTGATTTTAATATGGAAGAGGGTGATTACGCCATTTTGATTTACATCACTTCAAATTCCACTGAGTTTCACATCACCCAATTGAGTTGATGCGCACAATGGATAGGGGAAAATAAGGGGAAATTACCTATGACGCCAGGCTATGCTATATCAATTCCACCACCACAGTTCTTGCTTTCCACTTTTCAGAAGTATAGTTTCACGTCAAAACCAACATTAATAAAAAATGTAAAAAACATATGAAAATTTGCAAATATATATTTAATCATCTCCTCTAAACAACTGGGTACTTTTTAACCCCAGTTGTATAAGCTAGTTTTTGAGAAATTCAAGTTTTACTCTTTGGAGCGGTTGAGGTAGCTCCACAGTAAATTTGTTAATTTAATATAAAAAAAAGTCAAAAACACTATGTTTTTGAGCTACAGCACCTCAATTATGTCACTTCAAAAATTCCATCTTGAGAGCAAGTTTTCATTCAAAACTCAAAGTTTTGCCTACTTGCGTCACTAATAAAAAAATTATATTTTCAAAATAAAAAACGTTAAAATTTTGATGGTATATATTATTTGATCTCATCTACAATTCTATGGAAAAAAATTGATCTTTTTATATTAAGAACATTCTTTTTTCTCTTTAAAAACAACCCCCAAATTGCTCATATTTTGATACTAATTCACTTTTAGATGCCTCCCAAGTCCATCAACAAAGCTGCGTTCAAGGCCTCCAAGGCCTCAAAGTCCAAGACCACTCCTTCAAAGGCCAAAAAAGCCAAAAATACCCCTAAAAAGCAGCCTGTTAAGACATAAACTCCCCCCAAGACCCCTACGCCCTCACCAGAGCCTATGGAAACAAGCCCAACCCCTTCCCATTCTCCTTTTGTTTACTCCCCGTCAGACCCTCAAGAGAAGTTGTTTAACTTTAACTGCCACTCTGACCCCACTTCAGAGCCTGAGGATGAAGAAGAGCAGGAGCCTGAGCCTGGTGCTCCTGCAGATGAGCCAATTGAGCTTGGGATCTCAAATCCATCTACAATGTATGCAACCAAAATGGCACCTTTGCTGTGCCCACCACATACCCTGTCAGCTATCTAATTATGACAAAGAAAGGGGGCGCTGGCTTTGTCCACAAGGGCTACAGCTTCAGCTGCAACAACAAGAAGAAGCCCATCTGTCAGCATCACTTTAAATGTGATAATGTTGGCTGTCCAGCTAGAATTACCACCTATGGGTTCACTCATTTTAAAGCCCTGACTATTGGGCATGACTGTGCCAAGCCTTCTAATCCACTATATCAACTGATCTACTGGTTTCTTTGCCAGGTCATACCAACCACCAAAGACCAAACTGCAACTGAGGTTATAAACAATGCACTTATTAATCTAAATGATACCCAACTGGCAACTGTTGGTGGCTCCTCAAAACTTCAGAGATATCTCACTGACCAGAGATATGCTCTGAGCACTGAAGGCTTCAGTGCTACATCAATTGACCAGTTGATTTTAACTGAAGAGCAAAAGCTTTCACGGCATGAAGAGAGATTTCTCCTTCACAATGATGGGCAACATGCCCCAGAGAAGATCATCTGCTTTGCTACCTCACAGGATCTTTGCAATCTTTTAAAATGCAAGACCTGGCTTGCAGATGGAACATTCTCAACCTGCCCAAAGCTCTTTAGCCAGCTTTGGAATATCCATGGGCAGGTTGGTAATCTTGTTCTTCCCCTGGTCTTCTTTTTCCTCCCAAATAAGAAGCAGGAAACTTATGTCTGGGCTCTAACAATATTAAAGGCCAAGTTGGATGAGATCCTCTCAACTATTGAAGAGGAGCCAAAGGAGACTAGAGGGCGCAAGAAAAAGGCCCAGTCAGAGAAGCCACTCCAATCAAGAAAAAGCCTGAAACCTTCCATACCATGAATACCTGATAGTAGATTTTGAGCAGGCTCAGGCCAATGCTTTCATTAGAGTCTTTAAGAGCTCCCCTCAGGGATGCTACTTTCACTTTTGGCAGGCACTCTGCCGCCGCCTTCAAAAGTGCTCTGCACTTCATGAGCTGGTCTACACTGAAGGCATCAAAGAAGCCAAGGATGTCTTCAATTGCTGTGCTGCCCTTGCCTTTGTGTGGAAGGAGGAGACAAATGCCTTCTACGATGCTCTCCTCTGCCATCCCTACATTATTTCCAACCAGGCAGCCTTTGCTCCATTCATAGAGTATTTTGAGACTCAATGGGTGGCATCTTCCAAGGAGCACACCACATCAGAAAGGGTGGTGACTCAATCCAGTAGAACTGCTTCAAGCAGGTAAAGGATGGCCTCATCAAGACCACCTCTTCTCTTGAAGGGTGGCATAGCCAGTTTGCTACAAGGGTCAGAGTTCAGAAGCCCAAGTTCAACAAGATCATGGTGCATCTCAAAACCCAGCAGGCCATTTCCGCCCACCTTTTTAAGACTGGTATGAAGACCAAAGGCGACCCCCCCCCAAGCAAACCAAAGCAGTCAAAAAGTACACTGAAATAAGCAAGGTGGTCCTTGCCTACTATCCCAAGGATAGCAAGCTTGAACATCTTCAAGCCATCTCAGTTGCTCTTTCCACTAATGTTTGAGCCCTTTTCCAATAAACTCTTCTTCATCTTCTCTTTTATTTCCTTTAATTTTATCATTTTTTTAATTTTATTTGGTATTTGGTACAATTGTATGCTTATTTTAAAGTATAGTTTATAGTTAAAATAGATGAAAATGGTTGTTTTTGGGTATATTTTCAACTTTTGAGTGTTATGCACCTATGTTGCTACTAATTTGCCCCATTTTTTTATTGCAGATTTGGAATCCTGAGGCTTTTTTAAGCCTAGAAATGTTTTTTAACTTTTTATTTTTGGGAATTTTTTGGGTAATTTTTGTATTTCAAAAAATCTAAAATTTTAAACCCGTTTTTTCTTAGTCAAAATGCCGTAAATCAAAATGGCGTTTTTACTAGTAAATCAAGATAGCAGAAATTTGAGATGACGTATTTTGAGATGGCGTTTTTTGAGATAGAGTTTTCAAAATGGCGTGTCCTACCAAAGGGGTGCCTGTGGCTGAGGGGGCTGCAGGGGGAAACAATTAGTAAGTCTTTTTTATGTTTTACTTATATCTACTTTAGTTATAACTAGGAATGGGGACAAGGTTTCAGAAGTGGCGGCTTTTACATCAAGTTGGTTCTATGGGGGTTAACAATCACTGATAGCCCCTGCAAAACAAATAAACATAAAACAAACAAATAAAATAATTCAAATGAATATGAATAATTTTGCAAATATTGAAGCTAAAGCTAAGGAATATTTACCACCCACAGGGTGCTTGCCGTGGATTAGGGAAGTTCACAAAATAGAAGCAAATATTAACTTCAAAGAGATGAATGAAATTTGTAGGGATATCAAATTAAAATTTGATGTATATATTTATAAAAGTATCAATATATCACATTTTCAAACATCAATGAATATAAAAAACCTAATAAAAACCAACTTTCAAATAGGAAATGAATATATTAAAACTGAAATTTTTAATGAATTATTCAAAACATTATCAAATAAAATTGGGGACACAGTCCTTGTGAATAAATCCAAGCCTTTATTATTTTTTTCACTGAGGTGTGGGGGGCAGATACAAGTCTGGTGCCCTCTGGAACCATCTTCAAATTCAGCAACACATCCTATATCAACAGATTAGTTCAAGTGTACAAGAAATTGTGCATGTTCTCCAAAAAATATACTTTGCAAAGAATTCACGTCACCTTATATCTAGGAATCCTACTTCATTGCATATTAAAAACAAACGTCAAAAAGTTGGAGGATGTACCTATACAACTCAATATATGCCAATTAGCACTAGAACGTCAGAAGACACCGCAGGGGTATAGGACAGTCAAGCACATCATGTATGACTCCTTTGCAATGGCATCATTGTATGGATACTTTGTGCCTCCCAAAAAGAATCTGCTGATCAATTTGCTTACCTGTCTCCCTTTTATTAAGCGTTCAGCAACCACTGGGGTACAGGGCGCCACCCCTCTAGCAATCACATCCAGTGTTTTCCATTATGTGCAGAAGAGTATGTGGATCCAATTAGACGCTCTAGCCAAAAATTTTAGTTTTGGGGTATAATTCCCCGGAATAATCTCATTCCATTTGCAAGTTGCATCTCCCTAATAAATTTTATTCCCTTGAAATTTAACTTTTTTTCAAAAAAAATTAAATTTAAATATTAAACCTTTAAACGTTAAATTTAAAATATTTAATTTTGATATTTAAAATTTTAATATTTAAATTTTAATATTTGTCGCAACATCTTTGATTACTCCCTCTTGGGGAATTAACACCCTGAGTAAATCACCAAGCAGCTCATCAAGTGGTTCACCACCCAGTCAATAAACTGGTGGCACCATTATCAGTTAACCATCTATGATGGGGATCACTCAATCCTGGTCCTAAATGGAACACAACTTGATTAAGCCTCATGACTCAAGAGGAACATTACTCAGATAAACCCCCTGACTTCCATGATGTATATGAACGACATGTAGCTTGTCATGATACTATATATTAACCTATATTCATATTCAATAAAGTATCATTCTCTTCTTAACCTTCCCCTTTATTTTGTTTATTATGCTTCCCAGAAGTATAAACTTGACAGTGGTAGCACAGGTAGATTATCCATACCTACCTAACTCAAAGGAAAAATTATTCCCAAGAAAAGAACCCAATCAATGTCACTCACTAACAGTTGGAGAGATTACAAAGTAGGACAAGACGTCCCCCCTGGACTTGTCATCTACAATAATCTCCTTGTACCCATTGACCAATACAACACTCTCAAAACCTGCAGACTGTTCTCTACCACGCCAACCACAACAGCACCTACAAAACTGAGATACTCAACATTGTGTTTCAACGCTTATGTACCGCTGAGATTGGCGCCTTTGCAGGACTACACCATGAGAACCCTCTCTTTGGATCAGCAGCACCAAGAGCAAATTTGAACAAGTGGAGTACCCCTAAAGTCTCTGTGTTAGCAAATTGCCCTCCACGTCACAGGGACTACCTCACGTTTTGTTACCAAATGGCTATCTCAACATCCTGATCAGAAGGAAAACTGGGAAATATTCAAAGCTGCATTCCTCAAAAAGTTCTCCATGAATGATTCAGACGTGGTGATTATGATCAAACTCCAAACTAAAAAAATGACAGGAACCATTGAGGAATACATTGCCACATACAAAGGACTATGTGACTATGCGCCCAACACCATCAACTTTGATGAACTTGGACCACACCTGGACTTTTACAATCACCTTCCTACACATATTAGATGTCAGTTTGATATAACCTGCTGCAAGAACCTTGAGGATGTATTCCTAAAAGGAAAACACACAGCTCAGAAGTTTGACAACCTACATGCCTTCACAAACTCAAGGAAACCCCTGCAGTTAAGAGAGAGCCTCGCCCCAATAAGCAAAACAACCGAGCCAACAGTACTCAGTCTTGAAACGGGAATTGCACTGCACAAGCCAACCAGGCTAGCACCAAAGATACCAACAAGGAGGGAAAAGCTCAGGGGAGTGCTTAGATAAGCCGCCCTCCCCCTCTTCACAATACTTGTACAGAGAACAGGACGTGGACTCAATCACCATGATCCAGGTTCCCTCCAACAACCCTCTACTGTTTGCCGCCCAATCTGGAAATAAACTCCTTACCTATAATTTCCATTTTTGAAGATGCCAGGGCACAGCACTATTCAACACTGGAGCTGATCAATTGCTTATTAACAAGAGTTTTGTAGACCTCATGAAGTTACCTACCATTTGAAGGACATCAAGAGATTTTTCATGGCAGACAACTGCAGCACACCAGCCACCCTTGAGACCAAACCTTTCCAGGCCCAAATTGGAGACGTACAAACTACGCTCAGTGGCCCTTTTATATCAATCCCTAAGTACAATGTTATACTTGATCTGGATTGGATGAGAAAGACCAAACCTAATATTGACTGGGATAGTGCTACCCTCACCATACAGCGGGATGAGGCGCATCACCATGTTTACCCAACTCATCTTGACACGCTTATGAGGGATCACATGTTTGTGAAAATTGTGGAGACAGGAGAGGAAAATGACCCTACCAAGATCAATTGGAACACCTGTACACATGAGATTATCCACTTTGAAAATACAGAAAATTGACGTGAAGAGGACCACATCTGAGACCAGCTAGTTAATGAGTTCCCCGCTGTCTTCCAAGAAACGCTACCAGGACTACCTCCTGACTGCAGAATACAATACAAAATTGACCTCAAATTGAGTGTACCTAAAGCACAACCTATCTACTGCCTCACACCATAAACAGATAACACACCAAAGGATCACCTAAACAAAGCATTAGAAAAAGAACTTATGAGACCATCTAAATCTTTCTGTGATGCAGCCAAATTCTTAATGGCAAAGAAAGATGGAGGCCTCCACCTGGTCACAGACTACAAGGTCCTCAACGAGGTCACAATAAAAAACAGGTATCACTTGCCCCTAATTGATGACCTTTTTTGATGCCCTGGGGGTCCCAAATCTTGCCAAAAATCAATTTGACAGCAGGATATCACCAAATTTGCGTGAAACCTGAAGACATTCCAAAGACCACATTTTGGACTGAATATGGATCCTTTGAATGTAATGTCCTCAATTTTAGCATGAAAAACGCTCCCAGTACCTTTGTAACCTTCATGAACAAAGTATTCAAGGAACACATTGGGAAAAGAGCAATCATCTACCTGGACAACATCATCATATACAGCCCCAACCTGTAACAACACTGGGAAGATGTCCGTGCAGTCCTCTGTACCCTGCAAGAAAACCAACCAATTGCCAAACCGTCCAAATGAAAGTTCTTCTCAACTGAACTCCCCTTACTTGGTCATATCATTATCAAGGACAGTATCAAGCCCAATCCAGACAAAATACGTGCTATAACAGAGATGCCAGCCCCAAGGAACAAGAGCAGGCTCTGCACTTTCCTTGGAATAGTAGTGTATGTACACAGGTTCATCCCTGACTGGGGCGCCCTAACAGATCCCCTATCAGACATCACTGGGAAACAACAAAGTTTGTCTGGACACCTTTACAAGATCAACATTTCTGCCATCTGAAAGAGTGCATGGTTACTGCCCCCATCTTACAATACCCAAACAGCAAGGATATCTATGAGCTAGAAACCAACGCCTCTGATTATACCATAGGAGAAGATTCATGTATCTAAATGTCCCAGAAGAACTTCCTTCCTGTGGCATATGAATCCAGGAAGCTATCAGACGGCAAACAAAGATACTCTATATATAATAAGGAGTTGGTTGCCATCATATCTGCCTCATAAAATGGTAATGTTATCTAGAAGAAGCCCAGACGTTCAAAGTACTCACCGACCACAAGTTGTTGATATTCTTTAAAACATAACAACACCTGTCAAGAAGACAAGCCAAATGGATGAGTCTCATACAGAGATACCCCATGCAAATTGAATAAAAGCCAGGCAGAGAGAAGCTTACTGCAGATGCCCTATCAAGGCTATAAAATAAACACATCCTCCGCACTGATGGCAACCCCAACTGGATAATGTTAATCATGGGGAATCCCCAGGAAGGATTCCCACCTGGCACACCAATGGACATCCAAGAGAAAGTCCTCAAGAACAAAAATCTGTTCAAAAACGTATATGGTACCCTCCACTGAATCCTTCCAAATAGTGACACTGTACCCTATGTTCCGTCAACACAAAAGATTGACATAATCCTCTGTTATCACAGAGACTTGGGACACACCTGTAGCAGAACCTTGTATGAATATCTCAAGATCTGCTACTGGAGGCCCAACATGCTAGATGATATCAGGGAAGTACTGGAACAATGCAAAGTCTGTGAAAATTACCCCCACACCAAGGCACCCCCAAGTCAGTAGTACCTGTATCTATCACACAGCCCTTCAAGGTATGGTCTTTAGATATTTTGGGACCTATGCCTGGTGAAAGCAAAGGCAAGAAGTACATCATCACAGCCATTGACTATGCAACCAGATGGCCGTAGCATACTCCACAAAAGAGCACAAAGGCACTGGTGTGAGACAATTCATTGTCAAGGAGATCATAGTAAAGTTTGGAAATCTCAACCTCTTAATCACAGATAGAGGCACTCAACTCAAAGCTATTGACACCAGCATTTATCTCGCCAAAAATAAAAAAAAACATGTCACAGCCAGCCCATATCACCCACAAGCAAATGTACGTGTAGAAGAACTAAACAGCTCTCTAGTGGAAGCCCTCAGTAAGTTATCTGCAACAATCTAAAAGCCTGGGTCAACATGCTACCAACCGCCCTTATGGTCTACAGAACACAAGTCAACCGCAATACGGGCAAAAGCCCTTATGAACTTGTCTATGGTCAGAAACCTTCACTTGTCAGTACAACTACGGGACCATAACTGCCACTTCCAAAGAAGATACCAGACAGCAATGACCCAAAAGTACTAAAAGCCAGAAAAGACCAAGAGGTGATGGAACAACAAAGAGTTCAGTGGGAAACAATCTCATTGCAACAAGAAAGGTTCCAAGTCAGAGACAAGATCTGGGTTGTCAACCACAACCAACACAAATTAGAACCAGGGTTACACGGACCAGTTATTGTCATGGAAGTGAAGCCCAATAACACTTACCCCATCAAAGGGATTGGAGCTCAAACCAAACTAAAACATATGCATCATGATTGACTTTGTTTATGTAAGGCAAGAGCAGCCCAACAAAATTCAAGACTCCCTGTTCCTAACACCAAACTGGATCAGTACCAAGCTGTATACCAGATACCCTCAAGAAGATTCCCAAGGCTCCGCCTTCCAGCACCCCAGGGGAAGATGTCACAACATCTTTGATTACTCCCTCTTGGGAAATTAAAGCCCCAAGTAAATCACCAAGCAGCTCACTGAGTGGTTCACCGCCCAGTCAATAAACTGGTGGCATCATTATCAGTTAACCATCTATGACGGGGATCACTCAATCCAGGTCCTAAATGGAACACAACTTGATTAAGCCTCGTGACTCAAGAGGAAAATTACTCAGATAAGCTCCATGACCTCCATAAAGTACATAGGCAACATGTGGCTTGTCATGATACTATATATCAGCCTATATTCATATTCAATAAAGTATCATTCTCTTCTTAACCATCTCATTTATTTTGTTTCTTATACTTTCCAGAAGTATAAACTTGACATATTTAAACTTTAATATTAAAATATCATTATTAAATTTCAAATATTAAAATATTAATGTTAAAATATCATTATTAAAATATCACTATTAAAATTTTAATAGTTAAATTTTAATATTAAAATTTTAATACTTAAAATTCAATAGTTCAATTATAATAGTAATACAGTAGTTAGAAAAGCTATGACAACAACCAAAAATACCTCAGATTCAAACAAAATGATTTCATATTTGAACAAAATCTAACTCTCAGGTTAAAATATACACTCTGTTAACAGGATTTATTGACGTTAATAGGCAAAATGAGTCAACACAGCAACAAAGGGCTCACGTGCAAAGCAAAACCATTCAAAATACAATCCAAAATACATTGATTGATAAACAAAATGGTGTGAGTTAATTTTGGTGTACATATGTTTACTATGTGAATTGGTGACAAAATACACCCAAGCAAGGTGAGTCAAAACTTAAACCAAAACAAAACACAATAGCAACTCACTATGTAAACAAAATCACTCACTCAGTGTGTGCAATGGATTGTAATCATGAATGATACCAAGGTATCTAAAATAAGACACAAGATCTGAAACATAAATTTAAAAAAAATTGTGTTGGGTGTTTGAATTTGGCAGTAAAATCTAGGAAAATGAGTGAATTTTTTTTGAGTATTCTAAAATGGGCGTTGTAAAACCAAAAACAATTAATTAAGAAATAAAAAATCTATAATTGGGATATTGGGTGGGAAAAACTCTAATTAAATATGCATATTCAGATAAAAGCAAAAAAATATTAAGGAGTAACTTAATTGAAATTTATTTAATATTTTATTAAATTTTAAAATTGCAAGGAACACAACACCAGAGTACCAATACACCTGTTGTGTATCACAGTTGTGGTTGCCCCTGCAGGTCAAAGAATAGAGTTTGCGCAACCCAAGTGCCTATTCAAGGAGGAGACAGGAGAAGAGAGTTCCATAGTGACGCTGCACTGACACAGCTGTTTCTAGGAGCACAACCTGCTTGGTGCAGAGCATAAACCCTTGGGTCCCCAACTGACCCAGAAGCCCACCAAGGTCACACTACAAAGAAAGTTTGAAACAAGGAGGTAGAACTTACTTTGTATGTATTTGACTTTGTGTACCGGCAAGAGTCAGTCCCGTCAGCCATGCTAGAGAAGGTGAAGCCTGTACTTGATACTAGCTACAAGCCCTATGTCAGTGATGGCAATCAGGAAGCAGAAAAGAAGCCTGAGTTCTTCATAACTGATGAGGGGCAGTTAGTGTTGAAGAAAGTTTCTGCATTTTACACCAAGGTGCCCATGCCCTGTGTTGTGCCCACTGCCAAATAACCAATCCCCACCTCTAAAAAGCCTGCTCAGAAGCGCATCACTGACATTAAACACATCATCCTGCTTAAGCTAATGCGTTAATTGAGCAATTATAAGGCGGCTGCGGTCCTTGTTGGAGTGGATCATAAGTACGCCTCCAAGACCTTCAACAAGTTCATTAACACAGGTTGAGTCCTTGCCACAGAGAAATCCATGTACATTTCCACCATGCTCACCAAGGAGCACAAATGGGCAATCTGCCAGTGGATCACCTGGGACTGCCATCTTGAACTGGCAAATATACAGGTGATGGTCAAGTCCACTTTTGGGGTTGAGGCTTATATTTCTTTTTACTACCATCTGCTGAAGAAGATGTGCTTTTCCTGGAAAAAGCTTGGGGTATCTCCATACAAGCGGAATATCCCAACCAACATCAAGACCTGGAAAAACTACGTAGAGGCGTACACTGCCCTCAAAGCCAAGGGGACAGTCAAATTTTACTATATTGACAAATTGGCATTTGCCTCGTCTATGCACAATGCATATGGCTATGTCCCCAAAGGCACAAATGACAGGATGGCTTGGCATGTTGCAGTCTGCGCCACAGCCTATTCAATGATGGCTCTCCTTGGTCCAAAGGGGGCTGATATATACCAAATGATTTTGGGATCTCACAATAGCCGGACCTTCCTATCATTTCTCTGATTGATCCAGGATACCTGAGGCGCACGAGCCCTGGCTTCACCAATGTCATTGTATTAGACAAAGTTGGTCTCCAAAAAGAGGCTGACATTATCAAGGAATTATCAATGATTGACACCAGCATTGCTGTGGGCCCCCAGCAATTGGCCACAGCAAATTTGCGCCTTCTCTTCCTCCCAGCCTATTTGCCCTTCCTAAATCCCATTGAGGAAATCTTTGGGTATCTCAAGCAAGTTTTCAAGCAAGGAACCCCAACTGGGACCAAAGACCTGTTTAATTTGCTGCAGGCCAAGATCCACACCCTCCCAGCTGAGGCCATGGCCAAATTCTATGGCCACGCTGATTTTTTCATCCCCGCTTGCCTTGCCAAACAGCCAATCAATTAAAGGCTTAGCTTGTCTGACTTTTTTATATTATCTAATTTACTATTCAAGATTTATAAATTATCATTTTATATTTAGATGTTTCCAAGCCCGCAATCACATTCAGCAGGACAATCAATGAAGGTTAGTAATTTATTTATTTAAAATTATTTTTATTATGCCATCTAAAGGTATCCCAAACGCTTGATACTGGATTACGTGAACACATTAATATCACTTTGGCAAATATATATAAAAATAAAATTAAAAAGTTAAATGTAATGTGCAAAATTAGAAGTAGATTTTATTGACATATATTATTATGCTTTTATTATGACCTTCTCTGGGATATATTTTGCAAATAATGTTTGCTAAAACAAGAATTAAAAAAATATTTATATTAAAAACAATCTAGAGTATAAAGATGTTTATTGATATAGAGAAAAATTAAGAGCACCTATAATGGGTTTGGCGCTATGTACCCACCCCGCAATGGAGGTGGAACACAACCTCCACCGCCATACTGTGGACAGTGGATACACCCTGGTTAAAATACTCCTGCCTGCTAGTGAAAGGGAGTAGGGTCAGGTGCAAATGGAAGAGAAGCTTCTTTTGTGGGGCTGCAAACCTGTAGATACCAGCCAGGACCAGAGCGTCCTGGATGAGGTGATCCACCAAGTCATACCCAGGGGGGACCTTTTTCCCGTCCAGGGAGAGCCTGGCCTCGTCAATTCCTAGGAGGACCCCGTCAAGATCCTCCACGCTGGCGCACATTCCAAAGTAGAAGAGATACCTGAGGTAAACCAACAGATGGGTCATTATTTGTTAGATTAAGCCAAGGCGCCAGCTTAAGCATTTCAAAGCCTTTTAACTTCTTTGGTATCATTTAAGTCATAAACTTATGTTTTTTGAACATTAGTATAATGCTTAGTTTACTGAAGAAAAGTTTAATAGTGTAAAATATACAAATAATAGAAATAAATCTTATTTCTATTAGCTGTATTTTTTGCTAAAACCCTTTTTTCTATTTTAATAAGCCAAGAATTAAATATATGAGTTGCATGGGAGAGTAATAGCAGCCCCAAAGCTATAATTGCTATTACCCTATCTTTGGCTCATATAATTAATTTCTTAGTTATTTTTAGAAAAAAAAGTTGTTGTATTTAAAAGACTATTTACCCTATGTGAAATATAAGTTTTTGTTATGCGTCCAACTTCATGAACATGTCCTACTAATCCTTTAGTAGTATCAGCTCTCTTTGTTTCTCTGTCATCTGTGCAGAACTTTGCACAATAATTTATTTTGGAGTACTCCTTAACATCCTCAAATGTCAAAGGTGAAACATACAGGTCACCATCTTTCATTAAATATGAAAGATTAACATAAAATGCTTTGACTTCAAGCCAGCTTTTTTTAGGCCTAGATTTTCTATCATAGATGTGAAAAAAGATTTTTTGGGAAACATCTGAATTATTTACAAGTGACTCATATAGACCATTTCTTTCTTCCTCTCTCTCAAAAACCATTTTGAGATCATTTATATTTTTTATATACATCTCATTTTCCTTTTGTTTAAATATTTTAGATAATACACCAAAATGACCATCAACAATACTTTTGCCATGACACTCAACAAATCTATTAAACTTAATTGTTCCTTTTATAATTTTAGGTACCTCTTTAAAAAGATAATATAAGAATTCATAAGATCTGAAATGATTACCATTATCAGTCCAAACTTTAATATTTTTAATATTCTTAAATTTATTATTTTTAAGCAGACTTATCAAACACTGACCTGAAAACAAAGAGTCATGAGATAAAATTTCAGATAAAAAGTCATGATACTCATATTTAATTTTCTCATTTTCTTTAAAAGCAATTGCAAATCCTAATAAAGAAATAGGTATTTTCTCATAAAAACAATTATTTGTCTCTATAGGACCCCCACCTATTTTAAAGTTTTCTTTATAGTCTATTACTATAACACATGAATTATTATCAAGATTATTTATATCACTAATATATTCTTTATTTTGATGCTTATAAAACTTTTCATGTAGGTCAATAGATTCCAAATTTTCTTTAATAGATTTAGGCAATGGCAACTTTTTTAAACTCAAATCCTTTTTCTTCATTTCTAATGACTTTTTTAAGTTGCAAATGTTACACATATCAGTTTGCTTTTTGCTTTTAATTATATTATTAGGAATAAGCTTATAAAAAGTGGAAAGTGAAATAGAAATATTGTTTTTTATTTTCATATCTTCGTAAATTTCTTTTTTTGTTTTCAATAATGAGTATTTTATTTTAGTTGAGTATTCACTCAACTCTTTTTGTAATTCTTCATAAATCAATCCAGGGGATTTTTTAGTGAATTGGCTAGTTGGAAATGAATTTTTTAATATATGTCTTAAAATATTTTTTATGTTTTCTTTCTTTACTGAATCATTTTTTCCTTTTTTATTTTTTGAATTTAATGATGCTTTTTTAGCATTTTTTATTTTTTTAGAATATGAATACTCATTTTTTGTCATTTTAAATCCACAATCCCAAAGCTCTTTCAGACTGTAGCTTGATGTAACCAATGCTCTTAGGGAAGGAAGGTGCTTGGCAGGGGACTCTGACATCAATTCCTTTAGGTTGTTAAGGAAATCATCTGTCTTAGAATTTTGTATGACAGGTAAGAAGGTACTTTTTCCAAACTCTGTTTTTAATAAGAAATGCTCAACAAAGCTGTTAAGATCACTGCCAGCAGTAAAAAGGAATGCTTGTTTAAGCATAGAGATTCTTTCTCTCTTAGTAGAAGCCCCCAGTGAGAAGAAGGGTGTCATCTGAGGTGCAAACTTGATAGGTTCCATAGTGATAGTGGTTGGGTTCCTTGGCTTGGTTCAGGCAGTTCTTGCTTGGAAATAGATGTGCAGTTATCAGAGAGGAGTAAAGGTGTAGATTGTAAAGTAAATTTCTGTAAAGTTGAGCTGTTTAAATACCATGTTAGCTGAGCTTTCGCACTACAGGCATAAATCCCCAACTGACCCCCAACTGATCTCCTTAATTTATCAATATCACCCCTGAAGTCTGATATCATTGTTTATTTACCCCTTTTTATATTCTGGTTAACTGTTGATATTTCCGCGAATAGTACTTCAATCTCGCTCAAACTAGTATCATTAGAAAGCCCTTAATCTCAGCTTTCAGAATTGTGCTGCAACTTTATATTTCAATACCGATTTAGTATCTTGAAGTGGCTTTGAATGTAAGCTTATAAAATTATTATTTGAAATAAAATATGCTAATTAACTCTTAAAGTATGATATTTTAATCAATAAACTAAATTTAAAGTATAAATCATTATTTAGCTTACTTTTACTAACCAACTCAAAAACCTTTTTTATATAAACTTAAGTTTATTATAACCTTTAACAGTTCTTAAAAATGAACTTTATATATTTTAAATCTATCAAAACAAAAATATTTTTCTAATCACATATAAATATTTGCTTGTATAATTAAATTTGTATCTTATTTTTATAGATACAATGACTAAGATCATTTTCCGTTTAGTTCAAATAAATTTTAACCTTTATAAAATTTAATTAAATAAAGCAAGATTTTGATACATTCTTTTTTATGTTTGAATTTTTTATACATATTATCTCTAGCATACAGTATAAAAATATAATTTTATTAAATAGTTGTATAAAGCTATTTTATTAATATTAAATACTTAAAATTTTGAAAAGAAAAAATTTTACTCTATTATAAGTTCTTATTATATATTTTCTATAAAATCTAACTTAAGAATAAATTACTTATGCTAAATGAGATCACTGAAATTTCAATAAAAGTTCAGTTTTAGTTTTTTTTTGACTTTTTACTAGATTTTTTTTTAAAAAATCCAAAATTATTTAATATTTATTAAATATGCAAAAAAGCTATCTGCCCTCTTTTTAAAAGAGGGATTCAAAAATTATTATATTTTAAATTAAATATTTTAAAAAAGCTAAGATTTTAGGCAACAATTTGATTTCCAACAAAAAGCATCATATCAGTTTTTATTGTATTTTTAGGTTGCTCTTTTTAGAATGATGTCATTTTGTACTAATCAGCTTTCAAGAAATAATGGTATATGAAATAAGATTGTTACTAGCTTTTAATACAGTTTAATTTAGCTGTAAGTAGAAAATGATTAATTTAATACAGGTTTTTATATTATAAGGATTAAATAAGATTTATTTTGATAAAATTGTTGTAATTATTTAAATTTATTGATAAGAAAATTAAAACAAAATTTTAAAGTTTTAAGTAGCACAGTTAATAGGAAACAGATTAATCTAACAAATAATGACCCAGATGAAGCTTTTCCCAGCAAAGGCTTCTGTAAACTCACATAATTTAGTTGAAAACTACATTGATATTCTTTTCATGCTTGGTCTTTGCAAAGGTCAGCTTCATGGCTGCAGGGACCCCCGTCTTGTTGGCACTCCAGGCCAACCCAAAGTCGGCAAGGAGGATTTTTGTCTTCTTGATGGCTGTTGCGTCTACAACTGCCAATTTTTCCACTGCATGCCCAAAGTTGTTCAGCAGGTAAGAAATTGAGTGCTCTAAGGGGTAGCAGAAGCAAGCAGCCACATGGGCCCGGCCCATCTCCGGTACATTCTTGAATGGGAATATTGCCTAGACGTCCCAAATAAGCTCAATAGAGTTTACACAGTGAACTCAATTGAGGATCACCAGTTCAATGCAGACCAATTGGGCTTCTTTGTAGGCAGTAACTGCCCACTCAGATGCCCCCTTGCCATGTGTAAGTTCAGCCAATGCCTTCTGTAACATTGGAAAGAACCCATGGACCCTGTCTTCAAGCTCCTGCAAGACAGGGGGAAAGATAGAGTTGTTTTGCCATGTGAGTGGAAAAATTTGAATAGAAGGTGGGCGGGATAAAAGGAACTAGGACCCAGCAGAGTTCACCATCAATGTTCTCTAAAAAAAAAGATAAGTATTTTGAAGTTGTTATTAATTTTATTTTTTTAGATTACCTTAGCAGGTTTCCTCCTTGCTGGTATCTTCAGCAGGCTTTGCCATTTTGGCACAAGTAATTGTTCTGGCAATTCAGTGTCCACAGTTTGTGTGCACTTTGCGGGTTTGAGATATTCATACATCTCAGGGTTGTCAACCCAGATGGACGGCACAGAGAGGGCAAAGGACTTGAATTAAAGGCCTTCCACAATGTGCTTCTGGACATTTAAAAGCATTTCAATTGTTGTTTCAGGGGTGTCTGGCATCTTGGTCATGAGTGTCTGGCATACACCTTTTCAATTTTGTCCCCTTCAAGGACAGCAGACTTAACTCTTGCTTTGACCTTGCGGCCAATCTCTTTAATTTCAGTAATTGCTCAGTTGAGATCCTTCAAAAGCTTCTCTAATTCTCTTATTGATTTTTTACCAACCATTTCATATGTTTATATAGCTTTTGCCCCAATAAATTCTGTATTATTTTGATACTGTTACCTCTTTATTTATTCCTTTTAGTTTTTCCATTTACTACATTATCCCATTCTTTTTCCCCATTGTGTATATGTTTTATGACCAACTCAATATGTGTCATTTGCTTTGTGTTGGCATTGTTTCCTTAATTATCATATTATTTTTGGGGCTTTGCACAGCCCCTCATAAAAATATTAACAACAATTTGGTGATCAGCTAAATTTGAATTAGAAAATTATAGATTAACTGTTTTAGATAAAGTTGTTACTGATCTGAATTCAAAACCTTAATGATAAACTTTAAGCTAATCATTAAGGTTTTGAATGTGGATCAGTAACAACTTTATCTAAAAACAGTTAACCTATAATTTTCTAATTCAAATTTAGCTGATCACCAAATTGTTGTTAATTTTTTCACAAGGGGCTGTGTTTGGGTACTAAAAATAACTGTGTTCTGTATCTAGATACATGGCATAGTAGTATATGATTTTATAGAAATAAGCTGAACATAAAGAATAAAACCAACTATAAACAAAGAGAGTATGAACAATTTAAATTCAAAAAAAAGATAATATAAATAGAAAATGTTTGGCAACAGGAGGTTTATTGGGGCGTGGGAGAGTGTTGTCTAGGAGGCAGAATAGCACAAGAAGGAAGACGTAGAGGAAGTGCTGGCCTGGGGGGTCTGTGATTGGGTGGATGGGGCTGGAAGGTGGGGGGTAGTGGTGGCAGGGGTGGAGGCAGGAGGATTGATTGTGATGGCCACCATATAACGCTCATTACATTCCTCATCCGTCATTGGCTGGATGGGCTGGTAAGTGGCAGTGGCCTGAGGTGGAAGGCGCTTATCCTTACGTGATTAGTTGCCCATGTTCACGTGGAAAACCATTTGGGCAAATAAGTCAGCCACCATTTGGCGGCCAAAGAGAAAATTGTGGTCAAGGACCCCAAGATAGAGGTCGTTGAAAGCCTGAGGGCAGCGCTCCTGTAGTGTATCTCCAATGTTAAAGAAGACAACATCAGCCAGATGGATGTCTGCGTGGCCAGCTGGGTACATGGAGGCCTAGTGACCACATTGCTGAATGGCCTCAAGGGCGGTGGAGCTTCCCTCCATCTGGTGGCTCAAGAAAACCGGATGCTTTGAATTTGAGCCATCCCAGGAGTCAAGTAATCCACTGAGGATGTGGCTGTACAAGTAGCCATCAATGAAATCAGGGTTTGTCTGATAGTAGACAAACCCCTTGGCTGAAACAGCCAGAAATGCACCAATGAAAGTCCCCTTCTTGACCTTCTTCCTTCCATTCTTGGTGATGGCTTTTCCTTGCTCACCGAAATTGTCAAATGCAATTGATAACTTGTAGTACAAGACAAACATGATGTCATCTGTTAGACTTGTCAGGCATCTGACCAGGGTTGATTTGATGTCTAGATCATATGGGAAATTCTCGGCGCCATCCCATTGGTTACCAGAAAAATTGATAAGAGCCCATATGGAAGCCACCTTTCTGTGCATACAGAGCTGCACCATGCGCTTGGAGACCCATATGTTATGGTGTGCAAGCTGTTTGCAGACCTGGTTTAGGGGAAGCTTGGGGTCCCTCTGGAGGAGGTCAAGCATGATTGGGTACGCCTCAGATATTTGTGACTTGGGGGCCTTCTTGGGCTTCTTGGCTGTCTCAATCAGTTCCCCCTGTTCATCAGGTTAGAATTCCCGCATGACAGTAGCTCGGGTAAATTGCAACTGGGTGGGATCTTTTCCCAGGAAAGACCCTGCAGATTCAGTGCCACAATTTCCTGAAGAATTTGGGTGGTGATGATTCATTGCTTGGGGCGCTGGGCCAGGGGAGCTGAAGCCTTATTGGCTTTAGGGGGCAGGTTGGCTAGCGTCAGGAAGTTGTTCCAAATCAAGGTTACCATCCTGATTGGTTGGTTGCCAGACATCTTGTGTGGGGGTGGGTACGGGAGCATGGGGCAGAGCTAGACGCTAAGTGACTACTGAACAAGTCAAAGCCATATGGGTCGGTGGTAAGGTGCAGGTCAGCTTCTTTGTTACCCGCCTCAAAGGCCTGGGTGTAAATGGGTGCCTCTACATTCTGAGCCTTGCCTCCATTGAAGCTGGCTTGACTGCTGGCGCCATTGAAAACATTGTTGCTAGTAAAAACCATCTTGAAACAAAACCTAGGATAAAATCACTAAAAGTAGAAAGTTTAAAATTTAATGATTTATTTTTATTGTAATCTTGAGTCCATATTTAAAAGGTTCTCAAAACTGTTCCATACAAATCTGGAGCCATAAAAAAAGAATAAAATGCCTCTGTTCCTAAATTGGATAGCTGTTGATAGGCTGTTAAACTGTTATATTTCTATTTTAGGCTGCTCACACTATACATCTTGTGTGAGTTCATTTTGTTTTGTGCTTGTGGAATCTTGCTTCTAGATTGCTCTAAATTTTATTTCATTTTAGTCCTTCTGTTAGTGCCTTGTATGGATCCTGATTGGATTATAATATACTTCAGAATAGCATCCATTCATCTCACTTGTTGCGTCAGTTCATTTCGTTTGTGGTTTGAACTACACCACTTGATGTTTGATATAATTTCGTATGATGGGCTAGTGAAATTTGTTTTTTGTTTGACAGTTTATTTATTAACTGAAATTTTATAAATTAATTGAATCCTGAATCTCGCGCGACTTAGATTTTGTTCAAATCTGAAATCATTTCGTTTAAATCTGAAGTATTTTCGGTTGTCGCCATAGCTTTTAAAACTACTGTATTTTTTGCAAGATTTCTCAGACTCGATAGTTGGTTTGGGGTCGTTTTAAATTAAATACTGTTAGATAAGTTGATTTCTTGTTGTAAGTTGTAATTTGCTTTGGTCTTAATGCTTTTTTTACCATATCGGATCCACATCTGGCTCCTGATTGCTTTGCTTGCATCTAAAACAGGTTTTACATTGGATTATTTCAAGCAGCGCCAATCCAAGTATTAGATATCCCTGTTCAAAGATTTTCGGAACTCTCGGCAAATGATTGGTCCTTTGATGTAGTGACCCTTGCCACATGGCTTGAAATAAGATTATTTTATATTTAAAATATTATATCGACTTGCTATAGCCATAGAAAGCTATACTGTGCTGTTAAGAATGAATATGTTGCATCACATGAATAGCATCTAGTTTATATAAGGGTAGATTATCGATACATGGCTAATCAATCCCTTAGTTCTCTATTTGTGTTAACATGATGTCTGGTAGCTTGGCAAACTCTTGTGTTTTCTCCAATTACATGATGGATTTCTTAACCGACCGGTTTCTCCCTTCGCATTGCCCAGTGACCCTCAGCACTGATCTTGTATGGACAGGAAAGAAGACGTTTAGTGATAACATATTTGCCTTTGCAGCAAAGCACACCATCACCGAAAAGAAGATGCTGGAGAAAAGCAAAGCCGACATGGCGAGGTCTCACGTCCGAAAAATGAAACAGGGATTCATTATTCACACTCCCGAGTCTATTTCAGCCAACATACAATGCTTTTCAGGTGAAATCTGTGTAGTTGAGGCCGTTTGGACTAGAAATACGGGGAGGACTGTTTCTGACACTCCCACTTTTGTTTAAAGTGTCTCATCTAAAGGCGTATTCTTTCACTTGGAATCAACTCACAATACTTTACGCTATCAACTCGCTTTCTTTGGCAAAGCAAACATTTCTATTTGGTGCCAGAAGCTATCGTGGCATACCTCCTACACCATCAAAACACATACTGTATTAAAGAAGGGTTATAAATCCAAGTCCATCCGCTACAACAAAACAGAACTACTGTTTGGGAACCAATCCAGGCCCCACGTTATTCTTGGGTACATACATCACACTGAATCTCAATAAGGTATTTTCAATCTAGTTCATTTGGAACTGATTTCTTTTAGCCTCAAATCAAGTTTTCGTTTTAAGAACACCATAAGCTATTATAAAAAGCTTCAAAAGTGACCAAATGAAGCCTAACAGCTATGAAAATGTAAAATGCCATTGTGACCTTTACAACCATTCTAACATCAATCTTTTCCCGTCATATAAATAAAAAACACTTATTTATATCAATCTGATCCATCTATATTTTTCTCTCCAATAAAGATAAGAAGAAACGAGTGTCGATAAAAGAGTTAAATAGAGCTCATAATGGTATAGAATTAATATTAGACTTCAATCTTGTTGTGACTGTGCTGTATTAGCAGAGTTACACGGGAAAATATTTGGAAACTAGATATTGCCTTTATTATAATATAGGGGCTTATATAGTTGCGGTGAATCATTTTAAAAGGAACAAGGTTGTGTAGATCAATTATTTGGATTTGACAAGGGGTGGCTTGATTCTGCTAATGAGTGAAGCGCCAAATCAAGTTGCCACCAGGTCAGGATCATCATTTGTTCTTGTTTCCTTGTTTGGTAATTTGAGTTGACTTCCACATTTGGCTTTCAAGTACCAGGGAAGTCAAGTTGGGTGGTGCATGGCTTCTTGTGTGGAACTTTGCTGGGGGGTTGACCCCACTATTTTGAAAGTATTTTAGATTCTAACTAATTGTACTAATTTTTTTTGTAAAAAGCTATATTATCAAAGCTATGAAGGTTGATTAGACTAACCAAAAATAAACCTTTTAAATTCAAATGTATTAAATCTTTAAGTAAAATATGTATATTAACCCGCTTTTGTATATAAAATAAAAATTTCAAATGAAAGAAACCTATAGATGGATTGAAACTAATATAAAGGCAGGTTACACTTGATGATTGGTTAATCTAGCCAATCAAATAGCAACAAATTTTCTTAATTAAAGGGCTTAAAAATTCTTGGGGATTAATGATACAAAGACCCATCATAAGAGATTAACCCAGATCACCTGTTTTTTCTTAGTAGTAATTGAATCCAATTAGCAATTAACAAGCTTATTTAAGGTAGCTTAATAAAATTCAAATGTCAGATTTTTTTGAATTCAATTGGCCTTTGAAGCTCCTTATCATCATGCAGAATCTATCAACTTTTTAAGCTGTGAAACTAGGGGTTCTAAAGAAGCTATATTTATAAATCCATTAGAATCATCATAAAAGACAAAAGGCGGTATGAATACTGGCCTGAAATGTCACACTTTATCTTAAAGGTACTACAGTAGTTTTAAAAGCAATGGTGACAAGTGTTGAGTATATACTTCTTGGAAGTATAATAAACAAGATAAAGGGGAAAATTAAGAAGAGATTAATAATTTATTTGATATGAATATAGGATAATATATAGTATCATGGAAAGCCACATACTTTCCATGTACGTCAAGGGAGCTGTGGGGCTTATCTGAGTAATGTTCCTCATAAATCACAGGGCTTACTTAAGTTGTGTTCCGCTTAGGATATGGATTGTTTGATTCCCGTAATAGATGGTCAAATGATAGTGGTGCCACTAACTTAATGATTAGTTGATAAGCCATTCAGTGTTCATTTGGTGAACTACTTGGGGTGTTAATTCCCCAAAAGGGATTAATCAAAGATGTTGTGACATCTCCCCCTGGGTTACTGGAAGGTGTAACCTTGGGGATTTTATTAAGAGTGTTAGGGATACAAGCTTGGTACTGATCCCGTTTAGTGTTGGGGACAGGGAGTCTGGAGTTGCGCTGGGCTGTTCTTGCTTTACATAGGTGGAGTTGGTCATGTGCATGCATTTTAGTTTGCTTCTAGTGCCAATTCCCTTGATGAGGTAGGTGTTGTTGGGTTTGACCTCCATGACAATGCCTGGTCCATGTAGCCCTGGGTCCAACTTATGCTGGTCATGGTTGACAACCCAGATTTTGTCCCTGACCTGGAATGTTTCCTGTTGTAGTGAAATTGACTCTCTTTCAATCCTTTTTCCCCCATGACTTCCTGGTCCTCTCTAGCAGGGTGTACATCAGGGTTACTATCATCTGGAACCTTTTTTGCAGAGGTAACTGTGGTCCTGCAGTTGTACTAACAAGGGCAGGTTTCTGCCATAGACAATCTTATACGAGCTTTTACCTGTGTTTTGATTGGTTTATGGTCTGCATACCATGAGTGTTGTTGGTAGCATGTTGACCTAGGCTTTTGGATTGTTAGCAGATAACTTACTGAGGGCCTCTACTAAAGAGCCGTTTAGTTGTTCTATGTGTCCATTTGTGTGTGGGTGGTACAGCTGGCTGTGATATGTCTTAATCCGTTTTGGCAAGGTAGATATTGGTGTCAAGGGCCTTAAGTTTGGTACCTTATCTGTAATCAGGAGGTTGGGATTCTCAAACTTGGCTATGATCTCTTTTCTATTAAATTGTCTCACATTGCTACCTTTGTGTTCTTCTGTGGCTTATGCCACAAGCCATCTGGTGGCATAGTTGATAGCTGTTATGATGTACTTTTTGCTTTTATTTTTTCCAGGAATTGGCCCTGCTATATCTAATGACCACACCTTGAAGGGTTGTGTGATGGATAAAGGTACTAATGACTTTGGGGGTGCCTTGGTTTGGGTGTACTTCTCACAAACTTCACATTGTTCTAATACTTCTATGATATCATCTAGCATGTTGGGCCACCAGTAGTGGGTCTTGAGGTAGTTGTGAAAGTTCCTGCTACAGGTGTGTCCCAGGTCTCTTTAATGCCAGAGGATTGTGTCAATCTTTTCTGTTGACAGGCTGTAAGGTACAGTGTCACCATTTGGAAGTATTTGGTGTAATGTACCATATAAGTTTTTGAACAGATGTTTGTTCTTGAGGACTTTCTCTTGGATTTCCATTTTTGTTCCAGGTGGGAAACCTTATTAGAGATTCCCCATGATTAACATGGGCCAATCAGGGTCTCCATTAGCGCAGAGGACATGTTTACTGTATAGCCTTGATAGGGTGTCTGCAGTAAGCATCTCTCTGCCTGGCTTGTATTCAATTTACATGGGGTATTTCTGTATGAGACTCATCCACTTGGCTTGCCTTCTTGAAAAGTGTTGTTGTATTTTGAAGAATATTAACAATTTGTGGTCAGTGAGTACTTTGAAAGTTTGGGCTCCTTTGAGATAGCATTGCCATTTCATCAGATAGTGTATGTTGGATACCAATTCTTTATTGTGTATGAGATACCTTTGTTCACCGTCAAATAGTTTCCTTGATTTTTACACCATAGGGAGAAAGTCCTTCTATGCTGTTTGAATACAAAGCACCCCTCCTATGGTGTAGTCAGATGCATTGTTTCTAGTTTGTATATTCCTTCACAATTTGGATATTGGAGTATAGGGGTGGTGACCATGTATTCTTTTAATTGTCAGAAATGTTGGACCCATAGTGGTGTCCACACAAACTTGGTTGTTTTGCCTGTGATGGTGACAGGGGGCTGTTAGAGCATCCCAGTTAGGGATGAACCTGTGTACATAGACTACCATTCCAAGGAAAGTGCGGAGTTTGCTCTTATTCCTTGGGGCTGACATCTCTGTTATAGAGCGTATTTTGTCTGGATCCGGTTTGATACCGTCCTTGCTGATGATATGGCCAAGGAATGGAAGTTCAGTAAAGAAGAATTCACACTTTGAAAGGTTTGCAACCAGTTGGTTTTCTTCAAGGGTGCAGAGGACCAGAAGGACGTCTTTCTAGTATTGCTCCAGGTTGGGGCTGTAAATGATGATGTTGTCCAGGTAGATGATTTCCCGTTTCCCAATGTGTTCCTTGAAAACTTTTTTCATGAAGGTCACAAAATTACTGGGAGCATTGTCATGTCAAAATTGATTGCAACACATTCAAAAGATCATATTTAGTTCTGAATGCAGTCTTTGGGATATATTCAGGCTTTAATCAAATTTGGGGATAGCCTTCTGTTAAATCAATTTTTGTGAAGAATTGGGACCCCCCAGGGCGTCAAAAGGTTGTCAATCAGGGGCAGGGAATACCTGTTATTAATTATGATCTTGTTGAGCGCCCTGTAGTCTGTGGCCAGGCAAAGGCCTCCGTCTTTCTTTGCTACAAAGAAGACAGTGGCAACAAAGGGTGATTTTGAAGGTTGTATGAGTCCTTTCTTGAGGGATTTGTCAAGATAAGCTTTCAATGTGTCATCTTCTTGGGGTGTGAGGCTGTAGATAGGATGTGCTTTTGGTAAAATTCCTTTGAGATAAATTTTGTGTTGTATGCTATGGTCAGGTGGTAAGCCTGGAAGGGCTTCCTGGAAGACAGAGGGGAATTCACTGACTAGCTGGTCTTAGATGTAGTTGTTCTCACTTCTGGTTTCCATATTTTTAAAATGGATAACATCATACATGAAGGTGCTCCAATTGATTTTGCTAGAGTCTGTTTCCTCTTCTGTTCCCATGATTTTTACAAACATGTGGTCTCTCATAAGCGTGTCAAGATGTGTTGGGTAGACATGATGGTGCACCTCACCTTATTGTATGATGAGGGTAGTGCTGTCCCAGTCAATATAAGGATTGGTCTTTCTCATCCAATCCAAACCAAGTATAACATAATACTTGGGTATTGGTATGATAGGGCCACTGAGTGTTGTTTTTACATCTCTGATTTGGGCGCAGAAAGGTCTTGCTTCTTTAGTTATTGGTGTGCTCCTATTGTCTACCATGATAACTCTTTTGATGTGGCTTCAGACCGTGGGTAGTTTCATGAGGATGAAAAATTTCTTTTCAACAAGAGATTGGTCTTCTCCAGTGTCAAACAATGCTGTGCCTTGATACCTGCAAAAACAGAAAGGATAAGTGAGGAGTTTATTTCAATTTTGGGCAGCAAACAGTAAAGTGTTGCTGGAGGGGACTTGGATCAGGGTGATTGAATCCACATCTTAGTCCCTATACAAATCTTGTAAAGTGGGGGAGGGTAGCTCACCTAAGGACTCCCCTGAGCTTTTCCCTCCTCATTGGTGTCTTCAGTACTTTCTTGGTTGGCTTGGGTAGTAAAATTCCCATTTTGAGGATGGGTGTTATTGGCTCAGTTGCTTTGTTTGTTTGGTCGAGAGTCTTTTCTTGCTATGGGGCTCTCCTTCTGTTTATTTGTTGCATGTAGATTGTCAGATTTTTGAGCTACACACTTTCCTTCCAGAAACACATCTTTGAGGTTCTTGCAGTAGGTCATGTCAAGCTGAAGTCTAATATGCGTGGGGAGGCCATTGTAGAAGTCCAATTGTGGTCCAGGCTTGTCAAAGTTGATGGTGTTGGGGGCTTGGTCACATAAGTCTTTGTATGCTGTAATGTACTCCTTAATTGTTCCTGTCATTTTAAATAATCTGAGTTCTGTCATGATCACCACATTAGAGTCTTTCATGGGGAACTTTTTGAGGAACATAGCTTTGAACACATCCCAGTTATTTTTCTGGTTGAGGTGTTGATCTAGCCATTTGCTTACAAAATGTGAGCCAGTTCCTTTGACAGGTAGGGCAATCTTGCTGTCCCAGAGTCTGAAGGGATAGTCTACTTGTGTAAATTTGCTTTTTGTGCTGTTGATCCAGAGAGTGGTGTTTTCCTGGTTTAATCCTGCATACATTCCAATTTATGCTGAACATAGGTGTTGAAAAACAATACTGGGTATCTCAGGCACCTGCAGCACTGCAGAAGTTGTAGGCAGATTCAGGAGTCTACAAGCGTGGAGAAGGTTGTACTGCTTGATGGGGCAAGGGCATTGTTGAAGATAGTGAAACCTTTAGGGACGTCTTCCCTTCTTTATAGTCTCTCCAGCCTGCAGGGATGGCCATTTATTGGATCCTTTTCTTAGGAGCAATTTTCCTTAAAGTTGCGTAGGTGTGGATAACCTACCTGTACTACTACTGTCAAGTATATACTTCTTTGAAGTATAATAAACAAGATAAAGGGGGAAATTAAGAAAATAATAATACTTTATTGGATATGAATATAAAATAATATATAGTATCATAGAAAGCCACATACTGTCCATGTACATCATGGGAGCTGTGGGGCTTATCTGAGTAATATTCCTCATAGGTCATGGGGCTTACTTAAGTTGTGTTCTGCTTGGGATATGGATTTTTTAATACTTGTAATAGATGTTCAAATGATAGTGGTGCCACTGTTGCAGATCCTGAATGGATTAGATATTAAGCCCACTTAGGGATCAAGCAATAAAACAATTGCACAATTGCTTTATCTCAACCTGGTTTTAACAGGGTTAATTATGTTAAAAACGCCTTAAAATGGGTGTTTGAAGAACCTTTTGAATGCACATCAGGTGCAGACTTTACATCTGAGGTTATCAATAGGACAACAAAGATATTTTCACTTGCCTCTATTAGGCACGGCTTGTGAAATTGATTGTTCTCTTGTGCAGATCTTTCTACTGTACCTTTTCACTCTCCTCCTTTAGAAAAGTCCTTCTATCTGTGCCACCATTCCCCTGCTAGAAGCCCCCCTCCTCTTACTATATAACTGCAGCACTAAATAAATAAATACCAGTTTTTTCTTATTATCTTCTTATATTCCTCTGTCCCACCCAGGCTATCACTATACCATAACAGGTATAGTATTAAGATAAAGAAGTAGTGAAAGAAATATTTGTAGAATTCAGCACCCAGACTGCATATTTTACAATATTGGCGATCATGGCTTCTACAAACCACAGCTTCCTCTCCTCCTACCCCCGTGGCCCTGTTTTTGGGGAAGCAGAGATGTCCTTGTCTATACCTGCGGCTCCTTCTGCCTAACTTACTCCTGGATCAACCTTCACTGCTTCTGGCTCTCTATCTGCTAGAGTCCATGGCTCTTCCTATGGTCAACCATGACTAAGCCAGTGGTTGTCTAACTGCCAACAACTTTCAGAAGTTGCCAGCTCTCATTCAAGCATGATCTCCTGGATGAACTCCATTGAAGAATTCCTTACCTCCTTGATAACAATTCAGCCTGACTCTATGGGTGAAGCAACTGGCATTAACCACGTCTCCCGCTCCTTGGAGCCTGCCTTGGCAAAGGAAATATGCTATCAATATTTTCCTCCTTCTTCTTCTGGCTGTTCTCCTGATATAACACCTTTAATTCTGGCACCCTCCAAACTGGCATCTACTCTGGCCCTTTCTCTGGCCCCTCAATCCTTGCTCAAAATATATCAGAAGCTGAAACTCTCACTCTGGAATGGCTCTATGGATGACCAAGATAGAACATGTTCTTTCTTATTTGGTATCCACCCAGATGAATCAGCATAATGCCCTGGAGCTCTATGGTCATCAACAGAAAACTCCCAAGCCATAAGACATCCATAAAAGATGCACCATGAAATTCTCTGCTCTTCAGGATACTATAAAGGCATAAGAGAGACAGATGGGTTTTCTCGAAGAGGAATTAGTTCTGGCCTTTCAGGAAAAGAAAGAGTGGCTAGATGAATTGGATGCTCAACGTGCTCTCCTTGACTCCCTTCAGGACCAACTAAGTAAACACCTTGAAGATGCCTCAGCAATTAGTAGCTCTGAGACTCTAATGGGATTACATGGAAATGCTAAAGCTGATAGTTCCTCCTCTCATAAGAACCATACTCCATTGCCCCTTCCTGACTCCCACCATTGTCACAGAAGCCATGAAGAGGATGTCTCCTTCATTGCAACTTCAGCAGGTACCCTGGAGTCTCTATGGGAACTTGATAGCAATCCCTCCTTTACTCCTGATGGTTATACAGCAACTAAGCCTTAGGCTAGTCAGAGCAAGGAAGAATTAACTGATGATTATGGAATTGAGAAGTACAATGAGGATCACTCAAAAAACTACTAAGCAGACAGGACAAGGAGAAATCATTGGCTGCATTTGTGGTTTCATCTCCCTCCTCTCCCCCCATTCCTCTCCCCCTGACAAGTCTGTGCCTGACCCTGGCACTTGTTGTTCCTTTACAAAAGAGCCTTCTGATGCCCCTCTGCTGGTTGACTTTGCCTCTTAATCAGAAACGTTGGATTCTTGCACTGTGAGAATTTAAGAAAATTTTGCCTACTGGGTACCCACTGCTAAGTTCTTCTTGTCCATGAATCTGATACCTGGCTACTGGCAGATTGATCTCCATCCAGCTGACCCAGAGAATTGTGCCATACTTGCCAACCAAAGGCTGTTCCAACTTACCAGGATGCCTCAGGTTCTCTCTGATTCCCCAGTCACCTTCCAACAAGCTATGGGCTCTGTGATGGGGGAACTCAAGCCCACATGTGCCCTGGTCTATCTGGATGGCATTAACATCTTCTCTTGCACCTATAACAAACACCTTGAACCCCTGGAAGAAGTGTTCAAACGTCTTCTGGCTGCTACAATTAAGCTGAAGCCAAGGAAATGCAACTTCTTCAATGAGCACTTGGAGTTCCTTGGGTTCATCATCAGTTGTGATGGCCTCTGTCCTGTACCTCTCAAG